>CAJNYU010003700.1:0-60259 GCA_905331475.1 Rotaria socialis
ACAAGCCTACACCTCTTATATGCGAGGTTTCTTCTCCGGACCAAGTGAAACCTCCCTGAGGTGTTTCACCTTTTCCTGTCCATCGTACTTCAGAAATACCAATTATGTCGTATCTGAAACGTTCCATTTCGTTTCTAAGGAGTTCCAATTTTCCAGCAGCCCATAATGTTTGTACATTCCATGTTTCTACTGTCAGAATGTTTTTGGCGAGTTTTAGTTTTTGTGTATTTTGTGTCGTATCATTCGTGTATAACTTTTTTTTTCCAGTAGTCAATTTTTCGACTCTGTCCTGGCCACTCGGCAGAGGACGTGGACCTTGTTCACTCGGGCTCCGTTCGAGCCGGTATGGCTTCGTGTTGAAGTCATTCATGGTTGGTTTCTGTCGTTTTGTTCCTTTTACAGATGGCGGTATCTGCACCCATTCCGTCAAACGTTCCTCCTTTATCCGAACTTGCGACCGGCACAGAAGCCGCTGGATTGTGGTCTCTATGGTGGAGTTCCTTTAGAGAATAATTCTTAATATTAGTGTTGACTTCATGTGAAGTATAATAAAATCGTTAATGTAGATTGTCTATGATTTTAAAATCAGTCATTAGATATGGTTGTTTTACAGAATCAAATAGATAAAATCTAGCGTTTAATGCCAAGCCTCTAAGATGAAACAGCAAGCTTTCGTATAGCCGAAATGTCTCGCTTGAAATCTCAAATATTATCAAATGTGTATCAGAAGTGTTATGAATCTTTGTGTGAGAAAAAATAACGGAGAATTTTCTTTTCTGTTCCTTCTTTAGTGTAACTTCTTTAGTGTAATCTTTCAGTCACATGTTTGCGTTGAAAATAAGGGGAATTGAAGAGATGCTTTCTTTCTTTTCTGACTGCTGTTGACGATGACAACGAAACAGAGCAAATAAGATTCATTGTTTGGCAACTATGCAGGACAGGAAAAGCGTTGGAAAAAATTGAACAAAACTAAAGCCCGCAAATAAAAGAAATATAGGGTGTTGGTGTGGGTGTCTAGGAAGAACGATGATTCCGGAAGCAGTATTCCGTGAATTTCCGGCGCAAACCAGGAAGAAACTAGCTGTTTTCTGTCGAAACCCACCCGTAAATGCTGGTAATTCAGCCCAGGAATCCGGTAGCCGTATCCGCCTGCCAGGTTTGGCAGGCTCCTATCGATTCCCAGCGGAACCGGAGAAATTCTGTCACTGGAATACTGCTTCCATGAAATCTCCGGAATACCACAGAACCGGCAGTTTTCATCCCGGATCGCTCGGTCTGGGTGTGTGGGTGTAGATCATTTTTGTATCATCTCACACCTACATACTAGCACACTGTAATTTTTATCAACATTCTAGGAATGTCAAAATTGACTTAAAGCATGGTCACCTAATTTATAAAATTTATGATTCGCTAGTTGATTTTCGGATTTCTATGAAATGCTTGATTTTCGGAAAAGTATAAATTCAAATTTATTCACCAGCAAAACACCATTCGTTGAAAATCGGTATTGATTTCCAAAGATTTGAACAAACCTGGTTGAATTTATATAGGCATTCCTAGAATATCCTTGATTAAACTCTATAACTCATTTTCTAGTTTACAGTGCACCCACACCTACACCACGTTGCTCATCAACTTGAATAGCATTTTGATGCATTGAATAAGAGTATGTGTGTGGGTATTGGTGTTAGTATCGGTGTTATCGAGGAATAGATTCACACCCTTGTCAATAGGATACTGAATGTTTTGCACAATACTTATGAAAATTTATTTTAAGAGAAAAATCAATTCTTAATTGAAGGTTTGTATCCGTGTCGTTGTTACGATTAAGTCATTGCAAAATTCATAAAAAATGTGACATCTTGAACATTGGCTAAATTAGCGAGCATATTCTTGAATCTGTATTTTCGGGTCTCATTGCTGTATGAGAATCTGATGCTGCTGTGCTAATGGATCTAACGGAATTATCAGTTGAAGTATCTCGACTAACAGAAGTGATTTGTTTAGGGGACGTATAAACTGATCTCTTTTGCAGAAGAGGTGAAGTAGTCCGATCAATCATGGCAGGTCTCATCGGTGATGTTGCACGACTCTTTGCTCTGTAGCGTGAATTAGTTCCACGGTCAACACATGCCCATGGTAGTGGTGAGGTTGCAACGGATACATACTTTTGATGAGGTGATGTTTCACGATCTGTCCTTGCTCTCATCGAAAGGGTTGGACTTCTATAGGTAGAACGAGACAACATACGTTCCGACACAGGTCTTGGTAAATCTAAACCGACATCTGATGTCTGTCGACTAAATATACGATTTCGATCGATTTGATTTAATAAATCTTGATAAGCTCTGTCAAATGATTGTTTTGTAAAACTAACACGATACAAGTCTCCAATAAGAATAGCTAGCCATCCTCGAGGTTTGAAATCTTTTTGCACCTCTATGGGAATTAACGCCCGCTTTTTTGATTTCGCATAAGTGGCTTCTGATTGGCATGCTGGACTTGCCGCATATGTAGGTGACATACATATTATCACGAATTCAGACCGCTCAACACCCTCAGCCATGCGTTCCATGATTGAGCCAAACATTTTTTCTTTGTCTATCCATATTCTAAAATTATTGTCGGTGAGTTTCTGCCACAGTTTGTGACTTATTTCTTCATTTTTGTGATTATAGCTAATCATTGCATCATATATATAGTTAACAGGCTCCGATTCGGCTGTTTTTTTATCTTGAAGACGCTCTGGCTCTTTCTCCAATTTCCAATAAAGACCATCGGCTGCTTTTCGTAATTTATTTGGTATATTTGCATCGATCTGTAAAATCGATTTCAAATAATCGATCAGGTGTTGATTGTGTTTCAAGCTTTGTGCTGCTTTTTCCACGAATACCAATGTCCATAAACTCTCAAGCGATGGTAACTTAATCGTTAAATCATCGTACTCAGTCTCGCTGGCGCATTTGACCAGTGTAGATAATCCTTTTTCTTCTTCTGCGAATGTCTCTTGAACTTTCTCCTCCTGCACTAACTCTAGAATATATATCGATAAAAATGAACTTGCAAAATCACATACGAATACTCCACTACAAGGATATTTTTACTATTAAAGATTGTATCAAGAGAGAAACAGTTTTTAAGTATCTTACAGAGAAACTTTAAATACTTGTAAATATCGGGCTCCCCTTGTCACATATAAAGTTTGTGAACACAGAATATCCAAAGAAGTTTTACTTTTGTGTCGTATGTACGTTACATAGTTTTTCATGTTATTTTTATGACTGTTTTTATTATGTTAATATGATAAATTTAAGTTGTGGATATGATCCTACTACAAACCTAGCTGCTTTTCGCTGAACCTTAGCACTTATCAGTCAACTTTGGAAGTTTCATCTCTTGTAAATATATGAACGAGTCAACAAGGATCAGAGCTGTCAACAGGGCACATTTGTCAGCCTCACCTGGCCTGATCCCAAGCCAGCCTAAAAGTCAAAAGCCAGTCTGAGGCCTGGCCTGGTCCTACCTGCAGGCGAGACCAAGGTTACCGCTGTTTCTGATTTTTTTTAAATCCATAACTTTTACAACGTTCCTTCAATTGTTGATGTTAGTTTAAATTATTTATTCAATTAATTTTCACGAAAGCAGTGAAATACACGTTGATAGCTCTTGCAAAATGGTAACCAAGAACTAACCCGACAGCGGATTTTCAAACATTTTTGAAGCTGGAAAAGTGATTTGGACCAGAGCTCCGCGTGGAATGGGATGGAACGCAAAAGATCATCCCATGGGACAGATTTCAAAAACTGGTCCCATGGGATGGGAAAACTAAAAAAAAAGTTGTCCCACCATGGAATGTGCTTCTAATTAAGCAAGTTGCATCCCATGGGACGAATGGGATGGGATGGGACTGTCTCATCCCACGTGGAGCTCTGATTTGGACTATAAAGAAATACTGAAGCCTTTAGGGCATCAAGTACGTAGATACTGAGATCCTAAAATTCATATGTAGGTATCGTTCTTCTTGCTTCTATTCTGTTAATCAGTATATGCCTATACACTAGCTGACACAATTATAAGAGCATATACATTTTTCAGAAGGTTTGTTTAGTTTGTCTTCAGTTTTTATCTACTTGAAATAGTTTTTCTTCAGAGCTGAGTTCTTTACTGCATTTAACCTAAAACGTATTACAGCGACTATTTGTCGAAATGTATCTAAAACTTTATATTCGTATTGTGTCTCACATAGGGGTGACACATTACTAATACGTTTTGTGAAACACGACGTAAAAGGAGTGTTGAAGTGTTTAAGAGCAGAAATTTGGACCCCCTACCCCATAGACCGCGACAGACAAACCTCAGTACCATCACAGACTGTGACAGACAGGATTGCGGAACATCCCTGAAGTGATACACGGGCTCCACACGCATCGCTGATTGCCATGAATTTTTGATACGCGATTAATGAATATATGTTACTAGTCTTTGATAGGAGAAAGCCGGTTTCATGAAATAGAGCAGGGTTTGAATGATGCCTGAAAGCAGTGTGCCAATAATGCATGGACATCCTTTTTTGTTCACATATTTGCGTTTCCATTTTGGAATATCCTCTGATCCGATATTAGGAAGGAGGAGTACGTTATGATGAGTGTTATGCAATAGGCCATAGGCCTTGCATAACTCGTTACTGTCATCAATCTATCTGGTTTATTTCTTAATGTTATTCATCTACTTTTATGTAACGTGATTGCGTCTCTAGACATAACCTACGTAATGTGCATATGCATATTATATCCTTTTCTATTTTTCTCTTTCTCGTGTGCACGTATATAAAGCGAGTACATTGTACTATACAACAGAACTGGAATGTAGAGAATGGAGTAGTGTAACTAACATCTTGTATATACCGAGGATAGTGGTAACGCTACTCTTCCAGTTTCTCTTTGTGATCACAAATAAAAATAAAAGCTGCAGTAGTAACGAATATAAACTATCCACGTACCTTCAAACAAAATTCGTTACAAGCAGCTACATCGTGTTTTACATTTTTAATCCCAAAGGGATTGCGCTAACAGCTTTATTACTGTATTACCAGTATTTCTTTATTACTTTTATTACTTTTCAAAATTATTGCTTATTACCAGTAATAAGCAATAATGCCATTAATTATTAATTATTACTAGTAATAGTAATGTGCCACCCCTATTCTCACAATGACTCCTGTTATACGTAGCCATTTAGGGAGCGAACTGGAATTATCTATTCCTCGTTTTCATTAATTAGAATGCGAAATAATATTCTCATTTAGAAGAGTTTTTTGAGATAAGAAACCTTCAATTAAGAAACAAACTCTTCCCAAATGGCTAATTAAAGCAATGAGGAACATTGTACATATTTTTGACAGAATCAAATGTTGAATAAATGGAACCGTTAAATATCGAAAGTAAAAATGTTGAACAGGGGAATATCAACGAGGTTTGACCTTAAAGGAACAAGAGATAAAAAATAAAAAGGGTGGAAAAGAAAAGTTATCGAATGCATAAAAACCTTGATTTGAGAAAATACTGAAGAGCAAATGGCGAAAGTCATCATTATTGAATTTGGATGCCAGCTTATGCTGAAAATTGATTATTGATGAATTGGATGTTCTGTTCAACCGAGCCGACAAATTCTACCTGGCCTGAGCTGCAGATCGCAAGCCAGGCTAGCAGATCTGACAAGGATCATCTTTAACGGATAGACGTGCAAATGGATAAGAACCGAAAGCAAACTTCACTTGTTCAAAACTTAAACAAATATTTCATGGAAGATGCGGGTATGAGCCTTCGGTTTGGATCCCATCGTCATAAACGCACACCCACACCCAGAATTAACCACTCTTGATGGATTCATTTTCTCTTAAATCTTACTCTACTCTCTTTCTGTAAAAGATTTCTGAGCACTCCCATTCAAAAATAAAGTTACCTTACACTAAAAAAATTGTTTGTGTACTGAACCCCTGAAAAAGGTTCCGGAGTTTTCTAAAGGCATCCAAATGTGTCAAAAGTCTCAAAAAAAGGATAAAAAAATCTACAAAACTTTTAAAGGTTCTTACGGTGTATTGAGGATAAGAACCTTTTGCTGCGAAACCTTTTTTTAACTTCCGTAGCGCAAAAAAAGGTTTCGTATTTCCCCTACGAAACCTTTAGAGTTTCGTATCAAACTCTACGAAATGATGAGGGTTTAGTACGAAATCATTTGGTTTTAATATGAAACTCTAAAGGTTTCGTATTTCCCCTACGAAACCTTTTTTGCGCTACGGAAGATAAAAAAGGTTTCGCAGCAAAAGGTTCTTATCCTCAATACACCATAAGAACCTTTAAAGGTTTCGTAGATTCTTTTATCCTTTTTTTGAGACTTTTGACACATTTGGATGCCTTTAGAAATCTCCGGAACCTTTTTTGGGGGTTCAGTAAAGAGCCGATTTTTTTTAGAGTGTACCTTTTACCGCTGTCAACAGTCGTTCCAAGGGTATACCATAATAGGATTTTAATGGATCTAGTTCTGACATAACCAAGTAAGTGATAAGGGTATTGGTCATTCGTTTCACATCTGCTATTTTTTCAATGTCATCATGACTAACCAACTGACAGAACAAAATGCTAGCGATAAATTGTATTTGATGGTTCTCAGTGACCTTCGTTGATGATAACTTCTCAAATAATTCAATATCATCTTTATGTTGCTGTTGAATATACCCACGAAGTTTTATATTTGCCGTTATATTGTAAACTAATGTCATTGTTAACAGTATAAACTCTTCTTTTCTCGATTTTTTAATACTGTCAGTCTCCATCAACAAACTTTCGGTGTCTTTGATAAATAACATCAAGTGACTGATTAATCTTTCAAATTTTAGGAAATTTTCTATCGGTACTATAACTAGAATAGACAACAATTCTATCAATGATTCTAGTATAACAGTTTGACAACGTTGAATCTCCGACGGTGGAAACGTGTTCAGTAGCTGTAGGCTATGGTTTAGTATTGTTTCAGATAGTTGATTCATTTTTTCTTTCCGATTTTTACCATTGTATCCACGAATATATTTAGGGCAAACATTCAAAAATAAATCCTCTTCCTTGTGAAATTGGGTTGCATCAAATTTAAGATTTTGAAAAGTCTTCAAATAATAAGTTGCGCATATGCACTGAACGACTGAATCCAAGAGTAATAATAACAATGAGTTATCATGACTGTTAGTTTTAGTTCGAAATTTCGTGAATGCTTCCAGAATGCACTTTATGCTAAATATAATATCGTACTCAAGCATATGCTTTCCACTACCAGCAACTTCGTCCAAACATTGTTGAACAGGGCAGATAAACGAAGCTTGAACAAATAGTTTTTCGAAAGGTTCCGCAGTATTCATGTCATCTACAAGCTTGCTTATCATAAACGATGATTCATTGAGAAATTTTTTCTCTACTTCTTGAACTTCTGATGCGTTATTGATTTTATTGAACACATTGATCATTGTGTTTCGAATGAGCACGAAAACATCATGATTTAGAATCGATGCATCAACATGAATGAGATATTGACTGGGACTTCTACCTAGCTCGTATGCTAGTTCAGCTAATCTTGTTAAAGAGTCATTGGATTCTAAGGCCTGAGTTTTTGCATCATGTACTTGTATTTCCTTTAAAATAGAGTCGAATTCGAGACAAACGCTTTCAGCTGTTACAGATTCGTTGCGACCACTAGCCATTTTTTAATGAAACCACTTACTGTGTTGAATGAGTAATGAGTTAAGAGAGAAACTGTTCTAAGTCCAGTAAACGATTGAAGAGTGCCATACTTGTATTTGTTGTTACCTATTTATATTCATCAACATTTTTTCCTATCACACAATAAAAATGTTTCATAAGAATACTCAAAGGAATAGTTCTTCACATACGTTGGAAGAAATGAAAGTATTGGAAAAATCGTTCGTCCAACTTTGACCAATAATACCAACTTCATCAAAGAAAGCAAAATGATAAACAGTTTGCTTATTTTGTTGCGAGAAAAGAATTCCAACATTTATGTCTCCACTCCTAATCAAAAAATTGTTTTCGTAAAAAAAAATGGAATTAATAAATGTTTACTTTGATCACAAACAAAAAAATCCATAGAATGTTTGTTTTCTCACACTCATCAGAATTTGGGTGTGGGTGTGGGGTTCTTTTTCAGTCGATAAAATAACTACTTCGAAAGCCCCTTGCATACCCAAACTCACACAGGGTTACACCAAAATTCACAGCCGACACATCCGTGCGCACACACCCACACCCTCCATTACGACTCATAAGAGCCAAGGTCAAACGTTACCAAAAATAGTGATTGACGTGAATATGCCAACCGGAATGGTAGAAGTCGCATCGGCTTATATGCCACTTTGACGAGTACAACAACTTACGGATCTGGCCATTTTACAAGACTTCAGTATTAATACTTTGCAAGTAAAACCATCTAAGGGACAAATAGCCGAGCTTAACAGGCTAGTCGCCATTTTCAAACAAACAAAGCAACGTTATGCTCATTATTTCGTGTAGTTTGAAGTTATCTTATAATCACATGACTTTTCAATCTTTGCTCTATAAAGATCATTCTCTACTTCTCCAAAGTAAATAACTTGATTTATTGTTCCGTTAATATCTACTTGCCAATCAACTTTTGATTACGAACTGAGACACATTGATTATCCTGTTCTAGTGTTGTTTTTAATGTGTCATTTTTTCTTTAATCCTTGCTAATGTATTTATAAAAAATAAGAAGACAAAAGAAGCCGGCAGCAGAGGTTATCTGTGTGAATTTTCAATTAATCTCTCATTATATGTATGAAGAAAATATGGCTTTAACGAACCAGCATTCATTTCCTTCTATTGCGTCAAAATCTCTTCTTCCTTCTTCCTTTTTCCATATTTCCTGCCTTCTTTATCTTCATATATTGTAGATATTGCAGAAAATCATCTTCACTCTCTTATAAAAACAGTGTCGATCAAAACAGATTAGCAACGAGCATCACAAGCACATAACTCAACATTAGTCATGCAATATTATATCATAGTTATCCCATTTCTCGTTAGTCTATCCGCTCTGCGTCTTCACGCGTATTCGAGTAAGATCTTTGCAAAAGACACAACAATTGCACATCCTGAAACGGATCTTTTTCTCGACTATGTTGGATTGTATACACCATCTGAAAAAATCATTCATACTTCGGCGATTTTTCCAATGCCCACATATTCATGTCACTTTCTGCCCTCGTCAGCTGCAGGAAACATTCCATCCTGTAATATTACAACAAAAAATAGGAGTAAACGCTTCGTTGACTCTATCGTCAGTTTGTGTATTGGAGCCGCCAGTCTCGCTTTGTCTATATCAAATACTATACAAATTAGAAATCTTCAACAACAAGTAGCACTGGTGGAAAACACCCTATCAAAATTTTCTCAGACGGTGCAAAAAGATGGAGCACCGTTAGCAAAACTTACTTTAAAGCACAGAACTTACAGAGCAGCTTGAAATAGTACCTGTCTTAGATAAACACTCCGAAGCTATCGCTACTCTTAAAACTGGNATGACACTTGCCTCAATCAAATCATAGAAAGGCTTCCGCTCTCCAGATGTCAAACAGCACCGATACCTGCTGCCAAATATTTCGTTCGACAGTTAAGAGATAACTTTTGGGTTACTTCGTCGTCTGAATCACTTCATTGTGTGAAAATTCCAAGTAGTGAATATCTCAGTACCATGCAACAAACGTGGAATATGAATGAAGAAATAATACTTCCATCTGTTTCTCTTGTAAATGTAACTGAAGGTCACACAGTTGCATGTCCTGGCTTCACTTTAGTAGGTCGTCCTGTAAGTCCAAATAAGTCTTCACTCATTATATTGCATAGCAATGACTTGCTTACTAAAAATATATCTGTAATGAATGTTCATCAGTATATTCCCAGAAATATGACATGGTTAAAAAAGAAGATGTCCGAACAAGAAAAGCACAGTTTGATGGACTTTATGCGCCAAACAAATGCTATCTCGTCGTATCTAACCCCTTTTTCTACTTATATGCAATCTTTCAGTATGTTAACTTTCAGCTGGTTCCTTTTTGGACTGTCTGCTGCTTTAATATACTATCTTTATCGACGCAAACGAAAAACCTGCCAAGAAAATCTTTGAATTATTCTACTTTTATAACCACCAAGTAAAAGTACCACGTAAATAGGGAGCCGGAAAGTTGAGCACGAGGAAAGATGAGCACGAAAAGATAAGCACGGAAAGTTAAGCACTGGAATAATGAGCACCGATAAAATGAGCACAGGAAAGTTGAGCACGAAAAAAAAAAACTTATAAAGATACAGTATATTGACTAATGAATAAATTTTATTTATATTCTATGAAAAAAAAACAATTATAATGTAATATTATTAGCGATTGAGTCGAGTTGAGTAAGAATATTTTGATGAGGATTTGAAATTAGATGTAATAGTCGTTTTTCAAAACGTTCATTCTTCTTCTTGCTTTTTGGTACTTGTCCAGATCTTATATGAACTATATCAGCATGTGTAGCATTTTGCTCATCAATAAGTTTTTGAAGAAAAACCCACAGTGTTGGATGAGAACATTGAAATATTGCATTAATTCGGCGGTGATATGCTTCAGCCGAGTTATTTGTTCTCATTAATGATTGAGTTGTTCTATGAAACATACTCCAGAAGTCAATGGTAAACGTTGCCTTTCTTCGTGTGTGATTAGCGCGTAATCGACCTGTAAAAGTTACATAAAAGAATTTCTGTAGCGGATATGCAATCACTTACCAATATAGGTTTCTTCAAAATAATCCAGAATAGTTTGATATTCATCGTCAAGATTTATTGATAAATCTTCAAAAGCCTTCACCACATCATCTGGTTTTATAAAAGCTAATGCAGCTATTTTATGTATATTGTGTGAGAATTCTGGATCATTCTCATATTTATTTTGATGACCTAATGCCTAAGTACAAATATTATATGGTAATTATATTTAAGTTAAGTTCTGAATTTATCATTTTATTACCTGCAACTTGCGATGGATGCTTTGTCGCAAATGAAAATAACATCCCGATAATAACACATTTGGAAAACTTCTATCAAAAGCACCTATACATGCTTGTTCAAAATCAAGCATAATCGAAACAGGATTCCAATTTGGAGCAAATCGAAGTATTTCATGAACTAAGTTTTCGTAAGTGGCAGCATTTTTTCTTCGCAGTAATGCATATAACACTGGCACTACATGGCCTCGATATACAGCGTGAATTATATAAACTTGATAAAAGATTTCTGGAACCACCTTAAATGTACCATCTACTAGAAAATCATCAGTAGATTGTAAAATATCAAGTTGTTCAGTGCTGGCAAATATCAGTATTCTGTCATCACCTTTACAATCATAAAAGAAAATAGTATTAAATAAAATATGTTACTTCAAAAGACATACCTGGTCCAGTATCACAACGCAAGAACATATCGTCACGAACAGTTTTAGTCAAAGATGTTGGAATCGTTGTAAAATTCGGATCATTTGGTGCATTTACAATATTTTTATTTTTACGCACCATTCGAATTCGACGTTTTATATTATCACGTATTGGTAGTCGAGCAATTCCTTGATCAGATAAAGCTAAATATGTCAAATTAATATTTACATAGAAAAGGAACTTCTATAACTTGAGCATTTTTACCTTTGTAAAAATTAGTGACAATTATATCTGGTATTTCTTGAGTATTTCGAGCCCGATGAACGAGTTCTTCGTTAAACTTTCGTATTTCCAGCGACGGACCATCAGTTTTGCATGTATGTTCTGATGGTGGTTTGATAACATCATTTGTGATAATACATGTGTGAAGACGAGAATGACAAAGATCTCTTAAATAATTTACACAACGCCAATACGTTTTTGTATCGGTAGATCGATCTTTTATATAAGAATATCCCTTGAAGTTTCGACACGGTTTTTGTTTTGTCGTACCATTCATAGAAATAGTGGCCATTTTGAAAAATTATCAATGTTAAAGAACAATTGTTCTGATGATTTTTTATAGAGACAATTAATTACCTTCTCTCTATTCATTTAGTGTGAATAATTAGATTATTATATAAAATTTGTACTTCTCAGATTTATGTAGTTATGTTATATGTGATCTAATTAATATAAATTGGTTTATGTCTATTCATTATTTTCTCATTTTTTTTCTTTAGTGCTTATCTTTCCTGTGCTCATTTTATCGGTGCTTATTATTCCAGTGCTTAACTTTCCGTGCTTATCTTTCCGTGCTCATCTTTCCTCGTGCTCAACTTTCACCAATCCATCCGACAGTAAGCCTCTCATAGTATATATTATAAGAAATAGAATTGTCCATCATTCGAGAATTAAAGGTCTTGCTGTTTGAAAACTTGAATAATCGATTTACGATTGTTCTTCTAAATATTTTTGCTTTTCTACTTGACCAATCTCAATAAAATATTGATGTAAGTCGTTATTTAACTCAAAATCAAACAACAGCAGAATTCACATTATCTGAAATGATTGATAAGTTAAAAATTAATCATATTAATAAAGTATCTGCAACCCAATATGTACCAGCATCATGAACAACATATTCAATGAAACGCAGTTTGCCAGTGGAGACTAAATTCACCCGTACAAAACTTGAAAAAGCTTTCAGAAATTTTAATTCTTAAACACAAGCCGATTTCGATGCTTGGTGTTGATCAAACCGTCGATGACCAAGGACGAACAATCAAATAGCTGGATTCACCCAGATTCGATATCGAATTCATTCACCTGGGGAAATACAAACTTATCTTAAATTAGATATTAATTGTGATGATATACCGCAATTTTAGCAATCATCAGGCGGGACATATTCTGATTCAAAAAGCTTTGGACAAATTATTCTTGCTATTCCAGCTACATCTACACCAAGCGAGCAAGTATTTTCAACTATGGGTCTGATTCTCAACAACAAAATAAACATTTATTTACCTTGTATTTTTTTCTAGCCAATAACGTTTGGTCAAGTGTATATTTATCTATTGATTAATGCTCATCTTAAAGTTAATTGTATATTTTTTTCTATTATGTCAAGATGAAAATTACAGTTATTCCAATCGGTGTTTTTTTGAAGATATTATTAAACAAATATTGAAATAAACGTGTATTTCTTTTTCTTAAAAAAAGAATTAAACTTTAAATTTAGTAGTCGCGGCCGCCGTGAGAAAATAAGATTTAATATTGGCAGTCGTCACCGATGACAAGCCTACAAGATTTGAGCAGTAGCCGCCGTCGATGATTAACTTGCTGCATCACGCCTCTATTCTTCATAACTGGGATCGCTCAAGCATACTTTATTGGGCATTCGTCAACATTGACGTATCCGTAGCAAAAATAATGTGAAGTTAAGGGCGTAACAAAAATATTACTACACTCATAGAAAGAGAGAATGAAACAGAAAGGATAATTTTCATTCCTTTATCGCATCATCGCATCCTGTCAAGATGCATCTTACAGTTGTCACATCCTGCAACTCAGACTAAACTGAAATTATGGTGATAGAGAGATGATATTATCATTAAAAAAGTGTCAGAAATATTCTGTGCTAGTTTTTTTTCAAGAGAAAGCAGCATTCGCATATTTTTTCCAAGGCAAATATTTTTTTGTGCAAGAAGCAGTCATTAGTGTCTGATACTAGTCTCTTGGGATTGGCGCAATCTGTCTGGCTCTGTTCGGTATGTTCCCGCAAAAGTATTTGTGTGTGCTTTCTCTATCAAAGCTGAATTTATGCGTGTAGCTAATTCAACAGCTCTTTTCACGTAATCCATTATTATACTTCGTTAAAGAAGAGGTTTCTGCATCTAAAAATCTGAGTATCACGAGAAAAAAGTTTACCTATCTACAAACATAATACGTCATCATACTACCATGTTCTGTTCTCTCTAGTACTTACGAATTTAGCATAGTAATCGTACACAATGTCTCAAAGTTCTACACCGATTTCAAATAACAATGGAATTCAAGTGATTGATCCACCACTTTTGAGGACAATTAAATTGTCTTTGTTTGCAGTTGGGGTGCCGATATCAATGTCTTGCTATTTATTCATAATCTACCAATTGCTGAGTCATCGAACTCTGCGAGAAGGTCTTAATAATCATGCTATTATTGTCAATTTATGCTTCAACCTGATCGTAGTTATGGTTGATTTGCCATTTATTCTGAGCTATCTGCATCTAGCATATGTTATACCAGCAACCGAAGCTCACTGTCTTGTTTGGCAGTTTGTAGACTATGGAATATGGTTCACGGATGTTTTCGTAACATTTTGGGCATCCATTGAGCGGCATATTTTGATATTTCACTCGAATATGACCAATACGGCAAAGAAACGCTTGTTCGTTCATTGGATGCCACTGGTATTCTTTTCATTGTATGCCCCAACTATTTACGGTTATTTAGTCTTTTTCTACCCAGCTCCACACAACTACGATTTCACACAATACTTATGTGGTGGACCCTATTATTACCACGACATCGCACCATGGTTACTTTGGTATGAAACGATTGTTCACTTTACCATGCCAAATATTCTCATCGTCGTACTCGGATTTGCTCTTGTGATTCGCGTAGTTGTGCAAAAGCAAAAGCTATGTCAATCTGCGGGATGGCGACAGTATCGGAGAATGACCAAACAATTTGTCTTTATATCTTTAGTCTATATCTGTAATCTACCGTACATTATTGTGACAATTGTGCGATGGTCAGGATATCCTAATTTTGGATTGAATGTTCAAGGACCTTATTTCTTCTATATGCTCTACATTCCAACCTTGGTTTTCCCATTTGCTGTTCTTGCGACAATGCCAAACTTAAGGGAGAAATTCGGTCGATATTTTCATCAGAGAACGATCCTGCAAATGAACACTATTGTACCGACTAACAATGATGTACGCTAACATCTTGGTAGTGTTGTATATCTTGTTTAAATTGGAAAAAGATCCAGACGAACCAATGAACGTGTTCCAATTCGAATTGACAAGCGAACTTAAATGTTTTCATTCATTTATTTATTTAGTACATGTGGTTTGGTATTTGTGAATCGTTTTCTTATTTAGCATCAAATATATAAAAACACTTCAAAATAGATTTATCATTCAGCTAACAGTAGACCAACAACAATCTTGAAAGTTCAAGTGAATGTGTGATAGTTCAGTGTCACTTCACATACTGTTCAATAATTGGCCCTCATGTGTTTTATTCGTAGACGGATAGCAACATGGAAAATAGCAATAGAGGAAGAAGAGATAAGTGAGCATGTGACTTCGCCACGTTGTTCTCCAGAGAAGGGAAATATGCTTCATAGCACGTACTGGTTTCATCATGAATGTGGGTGTTGTTGAAGAGTAGACTAACATCCACATCCACACCCACACCCTCAATTTTGATCAACGTCAATACTTAATGTAAAATCAATGTCTTCTTCTAATTGAAAATTTTGTAAATTCAAATTTTCTTTGTTTTCATTACACCACTTATTTATTAATTTAAGAACATGTGTTCTATGATCGGATAAAGATAATGAAGAAATTCTTTTTTCTTGCATTAGTAATTGTATCAAGAGGGAAAAGCGGATTCCGTCTATCCGGGATACGTGACAATCCAAACAATCAAAAGGATGCGATGGCGATCCATCCGATCCGTATGATACGCACGATACATTACAGATACCGAGGATGCGAGTTCATTGCATCGAAAAATTCAAAATATATAGGATAGATGTAATACTAGTACGATGAGTCACTGCTGATGAAAAAGTTCATTCGATTTGAAGCAAATTTTTAATGGTTTTTGTCATTTATTTTTGCCATGAGCATATTTTTTCACGCAGTGAAATGGATTAAGTGTAAGAGAAATAACAGTTCGATTTGCACAGTGCCAGCTAGATCTACTAGTTTTATGTCTATTCAATCTGTACAAAATATTTTACCGAGTTAATAGATATAAAAGTCATTCAACATCAGTAAATACTGAGCTTGTTTACAATCGAAATTGCTTGACTTTGCTAACTTTCATATACGTATAAGAAACTAATTTTAAGGATGGCGGTACAAATTTTTTGAACAACTGTCGTTCTGTTGTTAAAGTATTTAAATGTTTTGAGAACCTTACTGCAAAAAGCTACTCTTTTTTTTTGAATATGTCTACATGCATTTCTCGACAACTATACATTTATTTACGTCAAAATTTTGAACATGCATACATCTCAAGCTCATCAAGTTTTCGTATAAAAATAAGATCAAATGAATGAAATATGAATATATGGACCAGTATTGCTATGTATACAACGAAATTGTCATTTATAGATGTTTTGTGGATAAATATATCTCGTAACTCGATCATATTACAAAGTTGAAATTCTACTCATAAAAATATCTTGTTGAATAGTTTCTTTAGCAGAAGTCTTGACTCTCTAGATACTTTCTATGACCTATACAACTGTTCAAAAAAATCAGGATTTTTATCAAAGGCATCGCTTTGAAAAAGTCTAATCTCCTAAGATACCTGATCAGCAGATGCCTGATTAATAAATTTAAAAAAGGACCTTAGAATGAGATGAAATGATCCTGTTATTTTCAATTCCATTAGATAAGATGGGATAATTTTCTTGTATCATCGGATTATTTTTTTGTTTTGTAAAAAAAAGTATGAGGTTTTATTTTCGTTAAGATGTTTTTAGCAGGTACTTTAAAGAAACGCTGACTAATAAAATTTATTATAACCTCATTGCCCGTCTTTCTTCTTCAAAATAGACATGCTCGTTGCTAACTATTTTCTTCTAATTTTGAATAGAATTTTTAAAGTCTGTTTTCAGAAGTTTAAATAATAATACTAACAACTGTTTTTGTGGATTTCTATATATTTTATAAATGCTTATATTCTTAGCATTCTACTGCACAGCTATTGATTTTATGAATAAGAGACTTGGTTATCGGCGCGGCCACGCATCGGTCACACATCCATGCGGAAGGTTCGAATTAAGAATCCAATGAAATTGAATTTGTCGATGGAAAGAGTACTAAAGATAGCACATAAAACTGGTGTCGCCACCTACCGGATGCGAGCGTTGTGATAATGAGATTGTCATTTTTTCGTTCAATGTGCGTCTTAGAAAAATAACTTATCGACTCGTCTTAAGTAAACCGTTAATAAGTATTGACATATGAGTTTAATCAAGTCGAACTGCGCACAGCTATATAGAAGACGATGTGTTCTCTTCAAATAGCAGCTTCAAATGAAATTTCCAAGATTACACAATTTTGATAAAGCGTCCGCAAACCATCTGAATTTTTAATGAAATTCCGGAACAAAAACTACTCATAGTGTATTTTACTCGCTTCTCTTGCAAAATTATTTGTAGCAAACTCCATAGTCAGATAGACGTTTTCAAAAGCTATCGAATGCACTAGTTTTTATTAAGATTTGGTTGTGTCTTTGTAGATTTATAAGAAAATACTTTCGTTACGGTATTTCCTAAGTATACGAATTTTACGTGTTTACATTATCAAGCATTTTTCACTGATTTTATTTGCAGATATGTACAAATTTGGCTATATTCGGAATCAGAATCGAATTCTGAACTAAATGAGATATTTAAATATTCAAACGTACAACTTTGATAATTTTCGAAAATTTTCGACGAAAAAAAAACGTTGAAATTTTTTCCCCGGAATCTTTTTGAAAAGTGATCCATTCGACGCAGAATTTCATGTTAGTGACTAATATATGCCTAATTTTTACTCTACCACTTTTCATTGAGTTTAAATCACGATTTTTTGAAAAAAGGTGAAATTCCGTAACGAGTGATATTTTAAAATTTTTATCTGATGAAGCTAGTTCGATAAGAAATGACGTGATATTCTAATAGCTTGTTAAAAGCTGAACAACTTTTGTATGCAGAGCTTTTTTTTTCGGTACTTCATTTCGTAGAAAAACACTTGTCTGAACGAGTTTATGTAAGTTCGCCAATTGCGAAGTTCGCCAATTGTATATTTGTCGTTGGCGAACTTCCTCACAAAATTCGCCAATTGGCGAATTACTAGCGTGACATTCACTAATAAATAATATCTTTTCACATTCTTGTGTTCACCAATTGGCGAAAACTACAATTGGTGAAACGATGAATTGACGATAAGATATTACTCCATTCGGAACTAGTGAAAATAAATTCCATTTTTTGAAATTCCGTAACGCTCAATATTCATTCAATAGCTTTGCTTTGGTTGAGAAAAAATTATTAAAATTTTTGCTGCACATAGAACAAAGTGTCCTATCTTCATGATAAAAATTTCAATCATTTTCCTTTCATTACTGAAGAATTATAGATGATCAAATGTGACTAAATAAAATTCCGTAACGCGTGGCCGCGCCGCTCTATAACTTATTTTCTAGTTTACAGTGTAGTGAATCAAGTGTATTTTCACAGTTTATTTTACGTTAGACGAAATAGATAAATTTTATTGATATAGAACAAGATATGTCTAAATGAAACGATTGAGCTCGTTGTTGATTTCGCTGTTCATGAACGTGTTGACGCCAGTGTCAATAATTTCACCCATAGTGTCAGAGGCACCACCAGGTACAAACTACGTGAAAATAAATTAAGATAAAATATAGAAGTATCGGACATTCAAAATCTCACTCACTCGATTGTCGATATTGGCCATAAAACCGTCAGCGCGGCGATCAACCTGTGAATCTATACCTGCATCAACACCGGCATCGATAGCTTAAAATAGGCGTACATATTTCAACAATGAGAAGATTGATACAAGAACTTACCCCCTCCAAAAATACCTTCACTAGACATTACGATTCCTTGAGCGAACTGTAACGTATATAACTAAAAGAATACAGAAAGTGTGTTTTGTATACATTTTATACTTGAGTCGAAGTAGAAAAATAAAGGCGGTGCCCACATTGAAATCATTCAACTAAAACGCAACAAATAATAGTCACAATAACGAAAACAATATGTTGCTACTACCATCATTGACGTTATTTTATTATACATCACGCCATGATGATTATATATCTAAAGTATAGTCGCCAATTCAATACGTCTTCGCGTATCATATTATCAACTAGTGTTTACATTAGTTGAATGATTCATCTATATTTGCAAACCTTATTTTTAGCTGTCATACTATTTTGACCACGAAAGACATGTTATCGAATCAAATGAATCAGTGCTCTTAGGATAGTGCGTATACAATGCGAAATGGTATAATGGTAGAAATGAAATTGAAATATTTTCATATGTATTTATCTGACAAGCATCGAAATGAATCGATGAGGAAAAATTGTTTATTGTTAAAAATAGGCATGATGATTGCCAGCGATAAGTTACACGGCTACAAATAAACTTTTTTTAAACTTTTCCACTTCATTATCCAAAACTATAAACACGGATTAACTTGTCTTTTGTCGATAAGATCAATTTTTTGAACATGTCCTTCACTTATATGTGTATTCAACGAGTACGAGGACTGAAGATATCATCATAAATCTGATTGAAGATCGCAAGAGAAATGATCAAAATGAATCGTTGAATTCAAAAGAAAGCAACGTCATGACATGTAGCTTCATTGTAAACAAGTCATCTTAGTTTTGCATCATACACAATCGTGTGCAAATTTATAATTTCACCCACCTGGATAATGTTTTTTGACAGTTACGAACTGTTTCACACTTTGGTTCCAAGAATAATCTATGTGACTATTTGTATTCGAGCATGCCCTATCCGAATATGAAATTACATTTGAACGATACGGTTTTCAACTTCCAGAAAGACAACTGATTATCAATACTCATTGCCTTTTGTTCGTTGGTCGGAGTGGTGGTGGGTATATCGTAACCAGCCCAAAACATACCACACGACCATCGGTTCAAGACATGCAATGTAGCTTCATTAGAAGAGAATATGTATGTTACAGTTTTTCTTTCCCTTCCTTCCTTTCTTCTATCGATATAGGTGTATGTGCTGATGATCTACATGCACGAACTTTATTATATTTATGTAAACAAAAACATTACATATATATATATATATATGTGTGTGTATATATAGAACACAAGAAAATAGAGTACCAATAACGGTGAAATAAGATAGAGGATTACATGAAATAGGGATGATGTCAGCTTGCGACATCACTCTAACACTCCACAACTGGACAAACAAAATGTGTCCTACCACATTTTTACTGTAGTGAATGAATCGATGAATCAATGACTAGTACAAGTAGAAGTGGATAACAACATGAGCAAAAAGAAAAAACAACAATGTTAATAAACGTAGAAAACGAAGTCAGAGAAAAGAAAATATAGTCAACGATTAATCATAGGACAGTTTGAACGTTTAAGTTCAATTTGAATGTAAATCAAAAATAGAACAGCAAGATGAAGAAATAACGTGAAACAAGAGCAGAAAAACAAAAACAAAACAAAATTATAACATGTTTCACAAACAATGTAGTGAACAAACTATAACAATTATACTAAATATATATATATACATACGCCATCTGTTTGTACTTTTTGTTTTGTTTAATCATTGTTCTCTTTTAAACAGCGCAAAACGGAAAAATGTGATAAAACGGTTAAAGGAACTTCGAACCGAACCGAACCAAACCGATTTAGTTTTCAAAAATTTTTAACCACACCGAAATCGGTTCGATCGGTTCGGTTCGGCTTGGTTTGAAGTCGACTTTAGTCGCATCTCTGGTAAGAGTCTTCAATTCTGCCCCACTTATCATGTTTTGACCTAGAGAATCGATAAATATTGTAATTTCGATGAACACGTTGAATGCAATTTCAGATAAAGAAGCATCTACAGAATAGTTCACCTATTTTTATGACTTCTTTAGTCTTCTTTTATCGATACTGCTACCAAAACAAAACAAAATCAAACTTAGACGTGAATAATAATTCATCAGGCAGATAGAAAAGAATAGATAGAGTATGTGTATTTCATTATATTGATGTTGCTTTCTCTCGCAAATTCAATCCAACGAATAGCATTGTTGAAAAAAGCTCTCCATCCCATGAAGCTTTGGTAAAGTAAAAATCAAATGCAAATGGTTCATTTTGAAGTAAGACAATTGTACTTAAAAGTGCAGCACAATGATACTTCACTTTAATTAAATAATTCTTTGGTTCGGGGGAGGTGGTACAGTTATATTGAATCGATATCCATATTCTAATCCTCCACTGTTCACAGTTACATTTCTTACAATCGTGTCAGTTTTCTTGTCAATAATCAATAAGTTTGTCGATACACCTAGACCTTCAAAATCTGAGAATACATAACTGGTGAAGGGGAACAGTAATCGATTATAATTCGTCTCGACACTATTAAAATCCATGGTAATCAAATAACTATCACTTTCTAATGTAACAAGTTGACGGAGTGGTATAGTGGCATAACCAAATGAGTCGGTAATATTAAACCAGTTGCTACGTTCCACATCAAATCGAACTAGTTTTCCATCATTGCACGAATCAAACGTTAAATCCAAAACTTTCACCATTCTTAGTTCCACATGCGTTTTTTCATCTAAACGAATATCGCAAAAACGACCATCCATAGTACCTAAAACTTCATCTGCATAGCTGAGACCAGTGCCAGCTATAATACTGAGCTCTTCAGACTTGTCGTCGGCTGGAATACTTACGTAGTACCATCCCCATACATACTTTGTGCTATGCTGATCATCTGGCGGTGGAGATGGCATACTTTCACTCCAGTTAGAATCGCCATAGGCTCTACTAGTATTTTCTTTCTCTATGATAAATAAATCATCTCCAATTTTTATTTGTCCTTCGACTTCAGCAGCATGAGAATATGTGTTCCACATAATCATACCGTCTAGCCATCTATCAGGAACTTCAAACACGTCTTGTGCATACCATCCATAGATTCGAGTTAGTGTCAAGTTCCACTGAATTTCCAAATCTTTTGAACAGCCTTCACTTATCCATACATTGTTAATATTCTCCTTCGTCATATTTCCTCTGATTATAAATTTGTCATTATCAATTGGCAAAAGCTCATGAATAGTTTCATTCGTATTGGAATGAATTTTGAAATTGAATTCTTGACTAACAGAGAATGCATTTCTATCATAGAACTCCTATTTTTGTAGTCTACGATTTTGTTTGTTATCGACTACCACGACACCAACCATGACCCCATCATAATCGCAAGATTTGATATGAGTATTTTTACACAATGTAATACTATATGATACGGCGAAGTGGCGATCATTTTTAGTATCACGAATCCAATAGTACCACCACTGATAGTATGGCGAATCTTTCTTGTACTCACTTCGACGATAACGCTGATAATGTAATGGCGGTTGAAGAACACCATTACCGGGAAGTGAAATATCGCTACTCACGACGGCACTGCTGACAGCTATAAGCACTAGTCCAAGCATTGAAGTGCAAAATTTCATTTTGGTACTGTTTTTCACTGAGCTAGTTTAGTGGATTGCCATCTAAAATATATTTATAATAGAATATGTCTGTAAAAATCGAACTTTTGATATTTCAGGCATCATTGTCCTAATAAATTAGAGAATGCTGAGCAAATGACTGTCTTAAAGTTTGAATCTGATACTAAAGTTAAATCCAGTTTACAAAGATGCATGTCTTTAGAATGTATCGTATGCTTTGCAATGTGTCTTCTAGTTTTTGAAAATAATTTCGCAGAGTTGCCACACAGCATCGCCAGTTCACAATTAAGTTTTTCTATCGTTAGAAGCTGTACAGAAAATCTTAAACGCACTAATACAGTAGGCAGTTTTGTATGGCGTGGGGATTCTTTCAAAAAACAACAAAGACTTGATTTTTCAAGACTTTCAAAGAATAGCTCGCGAGTTTTTTCCATTAAAAGCTCATATTATGATCTTCAAAAGAGGACATATTTTGAAAAGTAAAATATATCTTTGAAATGATATCAATTGAATAGAGGTGAAGTATAAGCTCATCTGGCTCACACCTTAGTCTAAACTTCAAAAGCGTATTTACTTATGAAAAAATTTACTTTTTCAAAGTCACGGTATGGATTTTGGATTAAAGATAAAAGAAGTTCGAGCTAAGACCCATCTTTGAAAGTTTTGAAAGAAGTAACCCTTATTTTTTTGTATGCAACACAGGGATTTACGAGCGCGCCTATTCGATCTGGGAAGCCTAAGCTACATAAAATATCCAGCAATAGAAAAAAGAACTAGGTAATGCAACTGAGAATGACTAGGAATGATTTTAAAACTCATTTCTTTACAGATAGTAATGATGGAGAAAATAGTTATGAAGTTGTGATCCTTTTTTGACCGATTGACAATATTCTATTGGAAATCCGAAGGCAAAGTATAGATAAAATCAAATCTTCATTAACAGTCAACGTATATATTGATGTTTTCACTGTCAGATTCAAAATCTAACATAGCTATACGTACACGAGGTTTCGCTTTCCTTAGACAATGACTTTCGATAAGTTGCATAAGAACAGCTACCAATGTTCCATAAATATTGGAGTGCCAATGTGTACAACTATCTATGAACAATGCTCAATGGTTATAATGAAAATTTTCTCATCTTACATTCATTACAGATGCACCACTATTGTGGAAATTCTAACACACAATATCTTCTAGAAATGTTTATTCTATTCCAACTCACCCACTCAGGAGGGAACATATCTAACTGATAAATCGCTTTTGAACCAATGCAATTTGCATCATGCAGGTCCTAATGTCACCAGCTTATTCTTGGCGAGATGTAGTGTTTTTATGATATTTTTTATCACCGCGTCTTGGGTACTCCTCGGGAACACTAGGAAAATGGCGTTTCGAATTTCGACTCGAAACTTTGCGCAGAGAAAGGCCACGATGAGAATGGTTTATTGCGAAATTTTCTGATGGTTTGGCTGTTTCTAGTCTGAAATAAGAACAACGAAATGATCTGAAACTTTCGCAACGAAGCACTCTCACTGTGGTTTGTCTCTGTGCACAGTTTAAAGTCAAAATTCGAAACTCCGTTTTCCTAATGGTCCTGAGGGGTACCATGACACGGTGATAAAAAATATCCTAAAAATACTACATCTCGGCAACAATAAGCTAGTGACATTAGGACCTACATGACGCAAATTGTACTGACTCAAAAGCGATTTATCAGTTAGATATGTTCTGTCATCAGTTACACCATTAAATTGTTTTGCCTAATCGTGTGCTTCGCATAACTAGTGATTTTCTAAAATGAGAATACCATTCATAGCATACACCTTTGAACCATGCGAAGGATACAACAAAACCTAATGGACTATGCCGCTATTTTGCAAGTCATTTTTAATTGTGAATTTAATGTTCTTTAAATGTAAACTCAATCACAATTTTGATCTCAAGAAATACATAAAACTAGTATAGCACTAGAACTAATCGATACTTTACTATTGAATTACTATCAGTAATAAAACCGAATAGAAAAGAAATGACCTTGAAAAAAAGAAGAAAAAAATATAAAGTAGGCCAAATACGAAAGACTAAAATGCAAAAAGAAATGAAGGTCGAGCAACCATTGACAATGCAAAACTTAGAAAACAAAACATCTTGACGAGTAAAAAAATCACGAGATACTAAATAGTTTCAAAGCTAAAGAACAGAAAGGTGTTATATCATGTCTTTTTATTTGGCGGGACTCACTGTCTCAGCTACAATAAAACCTGTAAACTTCTTTTATTTTGATTGACAAACGACAGCAATAATATTTCTATCGGGTTTTTGATTTAAGGGAGGCCATTATGATTTACTAGTTAATCTTTAATTAATTAATCTCCTCCTATTATTTGATGTTATTTTTTTTTGTTTTATATTCAGTAGCGTTTTCGCGACGATGTTGCCTTCGTCAGACTTTTTTATTTTTTTTTAAATTTACCTATGCATGTAAGCATGCATGTAAAATTCTTTTTCTTTTAAATTATGATAGTGGGACGGAGGAAGAAGATATATAGTCGCCAAACCCTATCAGTATCATAATTTAAAAAGAAACTAAAAACAAAAAGAATTTACATGAATGTTTACATAGATACGTAACTGTTCATAAACCTAAGTAAAATAAAATAGTCTTACCAATGCAACATAGTGGCGAAAACGCTACTGGAGAGAAAACAAAAAAACAATACAATCAAACAATAGGAAGAAAATAGTTAATTAAAAATTAACTGATTAAATACATATTCGCTTAATGTGTAATGCTTTTTTACTTGAACTTGGTCGTTATGAAGTGATGGATCTATAAACAGAGAGAATGTGAACATGAGTCGTTCTATTAAGAGAAAAAGCTACTATGCTAGTAATTGTTCCTCGTTGCTGATCAGAAAGATTCTATCTGTATTTTCTTTGCATAAAAATACTAATCTACTCTCCAATTGAATAAGTATGAAAACATTCTAGTTTGTATCATTTTAACATTGCCAAAGACAAAAATATGAATGAAAAATATCAGCAAAATGAGTTCAACAGAAGTAATCTTACAAATGAAAATACAGGAGAAAGTAATAATTTATAAATATATATCAAGTGAGATCGATGTTGAAGTAGATGTAGTTATCAAGTAATTTTTCTTGTCATTACCTACATTACTGTTATTATTACGGATATGTTAATCGTTTCATGATCTGAAGAATAGTGTTCGTTTTAATAGAAACACTACTTTTATACATTTATGCAAGAATTATTTACCTCACGGACAATGCATCTATTTATCATAAATAACATAATTCCACATATAAAGAAACATTCTACGTAATCATGTTGGCAAGTGACGATCAAACATCTACCAGAACAATGATAAGAATATATCATATTGAATATTTTTCTGTTTCAACATAACTGACGATAAGAAATAATTGAATTAAAATGTGTTTCACATGGATAACTTCCATCAGTCCTAAACATAAACTGTAAAGCAATAAAATGAAAATGTACAAACGAAGCTGATAAAGATATCATTAAAGAAAGATAGAGTCATTTGAAAATGATGAGAGTGGTTAAAACACTTATTTGCTCGAAGAAAAAATATTCATCAATCACAAGAAGAGAAAAATGATCTTATCTCCATCATGCATAGAAGATAGAGACACAAAACGGCAACAGAAGCGTACGATCTGATTGGAAAATAAATCAAACAACACAAATTTCAGACAGCTTTGGAAATTTTAATCCTCGTTTCTTTTGTTCTTCTGATACTCTGAAGATTTTTTATAGTCACAACAATTTAACTGAACGTCGGTACAGCCTACAATTATATGAAATACATAAAAATCAAAAATTGGACATTCAAGAAAGTCTGTATATTTATATATAATTCATCACTATGTTTGCACTTCAGTTACTTTTCAAACGCAATAATTTGACTAAAAAATTTATTGAAATTAGTTTAATTCAAGCTGTTGAAACGTTCAGCAATCTATTTTAACACTCAACTTATCGCCTTTGAAAAGTAGCTAACTATCATCGAAGGAACAACTAATTTTAGAAAAGAAAAAAAGCATTCGTTTACTCTTATTATGCTTCATTTTCAATGCGTATCAATATATATTGTATTTGAATTTCAAACTAAAACTAATTGCTTTCTATATACATATGTAGATAAATAGATATAGAAATTTACCTCTGTTTCTTTTTCATTACGTGTATATATACGCCAATAAGTTGAACATCATACTCTTTCGTTTTAAATATTTTTAGTTCTTCCTTCATCAATACTTTTAAAACTAAAAGCTTGGACTTTTAAAGGGAATCTGAATTCGAAATTGACTATTAATTACATGCAAATACATAATTCTTCACATTGAAAGAAAAATAATCAACTACAGCAGTTGAAGTTCAAATACGAGCATCATTGAAATTCTTTTAGTTAAATTTGAAAAGCATTCTACTGAATTTTTGTTTTAATAAAAAGTTGATAAAAAAACCCTTCGAAAATGATACCACATATAAGATTTATCATAGACATATGTGGATACATGTCAGCATTGAAATTAAAAAAAGAAAAGATACCCCAATGCTATTTTAATACTTGTGGCTTTTATATATGTGGCAGTACAGTTTAGAATCTGGTTGAGATTGGAATTGTTGATTATTCTATAAATGTTGTCAGAAAGTGATTCGTAGAAATAAAAGTTTGTTAGTGAGTAATATGAGATAGTTTGATTGACTATGCAGATTAAAAAACTTTTTTTTGTTTTCAAGATTAATTGTGTCTATTTTTCCTGATTGAAGAGAGAAAAACGACAAATATTCTGAATAGATGTTGATGTTTTAATGATCGGGACATAGGGACATTGATTTTTTTTCTTTCTATATTCGAAGAAAAGAAAGAAAGAGATTTTCGCTATCGTTATTTCGAAGTACGGGTCTCGAGCAGATGGGATGGGAATGGAACGAGTTTTTATATCGAATGATATAGAAGGAAAGTAAATGTTTTTTCGTTAAATTTATCATGAAATTAATAAAGAAGTTTCTTATATGAGTACTCCATTTGATGTGTTATTAGCTACAATCGTTCTTCGTTAAAAATAAATAAGCTAATATAAAAGAAACTTCGTAATTTATGTCTAATCATTGTCTGTTTCATAGTGACGATTATCAATTATAAAAGCTTAAATTAATAAAGAAATGATGACAAAAAAGTTAGATATTAATAGATTCTACTAAATTTTTGAAGTGTAAAACTCGTATAAATAAGTATTTATTTGATGACGTAACATTAATATCAGAATCAACGAAGTATTTTAATTCCTTTTAATATTAAAGTACCACTTCAACAAGATACATTAATTACTATATGACTCATACAAGCTATATGAGAGCGCATTGAGATAAATGAAAAATACGAAATAACTTTTTTTTTTGGTCACTTATTTAAAAAAGAAATCTAAATTATGATCAATTAGAAAATATTTTGCTAAATCTAACTTATAAAAAACAATTTCCATACCGTTCATATAACTTTATTTGTATTTTGATTTTTGAAATTCTTTTTTCTTTTCTTTTCTTTGCTCTCTTTTTTCTATATTTAATTAAAATCTACTATTCCAAACTCAGCTGAATCCCCATGTTAACTATAACGTATATATATATACAGAGAGAGAGAGAACATGTATTTAGAATTCACTGAATTTCTCATGTAAATAACACTTTCTAAGAAAATTTTTGTTTTATCTTCTGAGAGCAAAGCAACTGTTTTGTTTCCCACTGTTCTTTTCTCTTTCCAAGAAACTGCTTATTTTTAATACTCCTTGTATACTTGACTCCATGTTGTCTCAATCGTAATTATTCTCATTCTGCATGAATCATCTTGCAATGGAAGGTTGTGAACGGTTAAGCAGTAAAATTGACCTTGTTCCGGGGAAATGATCACTCTCATCGAGAAACTATCGTATTTAAAAGATGAGCTGCTCATGGCTTACCTGGACAGAGATATTCGATTTTTCAGTAAGCTTTCTCTGCAGGACCTTACTNTCGTATTTATAAGATGAGCTGCTCATGTCTTACCTGGACAGAGATATTCGATTTTTCAGTAAGCTTTCTCTGCAGGACCTTACTTTCGAAGCAAAATCAAATTTTTGAATTTCGGCCTGAAACTTTGTAAACATGAAAACCTCAATGAGGCTAGCACATAAAACAAATTTCAGCATTTTTGAACAATCTTTCATTGAGACATGAAATTCTCAAGATATGCAACTTCTATAGAAAAACGCCAATATTTTCAGAGATGGACATCTCGAAGAGGATTTGTCGAAAAATGCTGAAATTTGTTTTATGTGCTAGCCTCATTGAGGTTTTCATGTTTACAAAGTTTCAGGCGAAATTCAAAAATTTGATTTTGCTTCGAAAGTAAGGTCCTGCAGAGAAAGCTTACTGAAAAATCGAATATCTCTGTCCAGGTAAGCCATGAGCAGCTCATCTTTTAAATACGATAGTTTCTCGATGAGAGTGATCATTTCCCCGGAACAAGGCCAATTTTACTGCTTAACAGTTCACAACCTTCCATTGTTAGATAAGCTTTATTCTAGTTTGGTTGTGTGTATAAATTGCATCTAATGTATGTTGAAATAAATTGGAGTAGTGCTTGGAATACAAGTCAGAACTCTTCAGATTTTTCTGATCTGAACCAAGCGGCTTAAAAAGAATTCATCACAATCAAGTCATCGTTTCAATGATCAACCTAGCAGGTAACAACTAGACTTCAGTGGTCAATTAGGGTGTGGGTGAGATTGATCTTGATCGAGCAACACTTACACCCACAACATACACCGTCGTAACCAGAGCTTTTGGTCAACCCGAAGTAGAATATACTCTGTATAAATAATATTTATTACAAATGGTTTTTTCTATGAAGAACAGTGTAAAATAAATGTCAAAATTTTATGCGTATTTTTTTGAAATAGATTTCCAAGTTACGTAACGTTTATTATCAAATTTTTTGTCGTCACCTCCAGTTTGAAATTCTTCAAGTTTAATACCTTGGATAGTTGGTCTTCCAACTTTCAACATACCATCTGGAAGCCATTTATGTGTAGCAAGAATTCTGTCATTATTCCAAAAAACATCACAACCAAAATGTGCCTTATGTTTTCGTGCTTCATTTGGCAAATCGGCATTGATTATAAACTGCATTTTCCAAGTATTACCATCACCAGTTTGTCCTTCAAAAATATTTTCAACTTCGACAACTTGATTAGAAGGACCGTTAACGTGCTGATAAAAATTATTTGATGGGCCAGATTTTTTTAAAATTTCTATAACCCATGACATAGCTTCACCTGATGCATCACCACGTTTCTGTTGTTCTGCACATTTTATCATATCTTGAATAACTCTTTTATTAGCATCTTGAAGACTAGAAGCATTTTCGTCAGACATTTTTTTATTAAATTGATACTTCTAAAAGAAAATATTCAAACATTATTATCATACAAAAAATTGTTTTATATCAATGAACGTTCTCATGATGAGATAATCGAAATAGCATGCTCAAAAAAATCTTCCTTACGAGACTTTTTTATTTCTTCGTGTAAAGAAATACTAGTCGACATTAAACTATCTTACGTTGAAAATGGTTGAATATTTCTGCTAAAAACAAATCTTTAAAACATATGCTAATTCATTTGCCGATGTTTTTTCTTTCTTCCCAAAATTTTCCCACATCATATCAAGCGCATGTCAGATGAAAGTTTAGTATAGATTAAGCGAGAAGAAATGAAAGAACAAAACAAAATAAGCCATGACAAGTATATGAATCATTCATTTTTTAATAGGTAAAATGAAAGCACGAATCAGATCCGAATTAATAAAAGAAAAACAAAACTACTAAAACCATCTCTACAAGTATATGCATACCATAGAAAAGCGAATGAAAGGTTGTTTTGTATCGCGGTCTTTTGTTTTATTTTCTTGTTATCTCTATTGGTATATACACCGTTGTCCATACTGTGTAAAGAGAGCAACGTCGCAAGGAATAAATCATGGGGAAAAAATGATTGGGTGCGGGTGTGGAGAAATAGTAAACCTATATCCGTCCACCGACTCATATTCGCCCAATACTAACAGCCATACCCAAATCTTCACTTTCTAAAACATCGACTGTTGACATGATTCATTCCTTACCCATTCTCGATTGATGTGTTGCTTTTGTCGTTCTTCTGGCCAGTGTCTATTTTCTGCATTTTTTTCTACCTCGTACATGGTTTTTTTCCTTTCTACGCTCTCGACAACGCTGTTTTCATTTATCGTCGAGTCTCGATGCATATCTATCTACATTCACGTGCCGCATTGTTTTGTAATTTTTGAGAGTCAGCTTTTTACTATTTGTGCTTACATCAAGGGGGAAACAGCTGAAATCAGATTTTTTTTATTTTTCTGATTTTTTTGAGTTTCATCATTTTTTTACTTTTTACTTTATTTTTTTTGTTGTGTTTTATTCTTGGTTTTTCTTATTTAAAACCAACTGAATTTAAATAAAGAAAATCAGAAAAATCAAAGCAAATAAAAAAAATCAGATTTCAGCTGTTTCACCTTAGATTGATATTTTGAAGATCAAGGAGTAAAAATCTTGTGGGTGTGGGTGTGGCTGTGGCTTTGGTTTGGGTGTTGTTTGGATTACGATACAACACCCACAACCACCAAAGATTTGTAAAATTTTTCAATTAATGTGCTAGACAACCAGCTGAAATATTCATCCTTATTTATTTTTCAACAAAAACATTATACTTCTCTTCCGCTATGTTGGTTTAGAATTATTTAGATGCTAAAACGACGCAAGCAATAAATTCCTGTTCCTCCTAATTTATTTGATTATATTTCTAATGATTCGATTTCTGTGAAAATACTAAGATGATATATTCGAATTTTTAGATAATAGTGTAAGTAAAGTAGTATTGATAAACAAAAAGAAAAAAAATGCAACAATAAGAACTGAGAACGTTTTGACTATTGATATATCTATTGATGACTTAATATAGTTCTATACTCCTAATCCTACTCTATCGGTTTCTTTCTTCTCTTCACGTCATATATTTACGTGCTTCCATATAACTGTTTGAGGGAATTGTGAGTGTTCGAATTCGTTGAAAGTGTTGTACGATCAAATGAATATCATTTAAACGCTGTTCGCCACATATTTATAAAGTTTTCACTTTTCTTGTGTATTTCGAACCAATTAACATGCGATTGGAGATTTTTGATGGAATGATAATGGACAGTAACTCGCAAGGAATTGTATGTATTACTACATAATTGTTCTGCTACTCAAACAAACATGTTATTTGGATATGATTTGGCCATGTAGGAAGCAATGTGTCTATTTCAAAATCAAAACCGCCAAAGTAATAAATAATGAATAAATGAATTTCTACTCATGTGGATGGTAAAATTCGAAAGAGATTATGTCCAGTAACAAGATTTATATCGTCTGTAGACAGATTTAATGCTAATCGTTGCAAAGATGGCATCGTACTCAGAATATAATCTATTTCATCAAATGACCAATATATTACGTATAGCGTTTATTTGAAAATCTTTCAGGTGAACAAGAGGTGAAATATTTATTGATGCCGGCATTCTAAGACATGATAGCGCGTCGCAATTAATATGTAAACAATTAATATGTGGTACAAGTTTAGATATAAGCTGAACTAGACTGCCTACTCTTAAGTTTACTGCCAATTCTTCGATATTCGAATAACAAAACATTTCGTCATACATACTTCGATTAAGAAAAAAACCAGTTGAATCAGAATCTCGGGGTGTGTGTGTGTGAGTCTTAGTCTTCTTTTCACTCACATCCACACCCATTGGTAGCATCTGTTTATCATAAGCCCGTAGCTGACCCATATGTTGCCCCATTTACATCTGATCATCTACGACACATTTTTGCAAATATTATTAAAACTTCTCTTGAATGTGCTACCAGATATTCATCCACATTTGAAGAATTTAATAATGAACGACGTAATATAAAATTAATGTTACTCTATAACCAGTAAGTTTATATAAAATATATTATGAAAAGAATTTAATTTAATTCTATATTTTATAGATATCCATTGACATTTATTGAAAATGAATTCCAGAAATACTTTTCCGAATATATATCAATATCACCATTTTTACATTTTATTGATGGCGAAACCAAATACATCTATAGACGAGAAAGAGTATTAGGTCAGTCAACATTTCGCCAATCACAAGTAGCAATAAGTGTGGCCCAAGCTAACGTTGACAATGAAGAAGTAGATGATCCATTGAATCAACCAAATGGATCTACAAAACAAACAGAAGAAAAAACTTTAAATTTTCATGAAAAATTATTTATACATTTTACACATGAAAAACGTTTCCAACCATACCGGCAAGATATGCACCAAATATAAAAAAGACGTCTTTCAACAAACACCAGTCATGTATACACGATTGATCGTTGATAATCGGAATCGTCGCGAGACTCAAAAAGAACTGATACGAAAGCGTCCAACAGAAGCAATATTACAAAATAAAATAACAAAGAGTAAGTTTCAAACAAACTTCAGCGAAACGTTTCACAAAAAAATTAACCATCCAACTTTTTCTCTAATTAACTAGAACCAAAGAAGCAAAAGACCACAACAAACTGAACAAGATACGAGTCCGATTTACAATGAACAAAAATTAACAGGAAAGCTAACAAACATCTGTAACATGTCGATCAAACAAGAATACAACAAAAAGACTTTGAAAAACTTTAAAAAGCTAACGTTTCGAAAATTGCCGACTTGAAATATTAGCAAATACAAAACAAATTTACTAAGCAAATAAAATGAAATGTTTTTATCATCATATATTTAAGATTTATCCTTGTATATAACAGTTTATAAATTAATCTTTTTATTTTTATTTAAAATCATTAGAATTATTTACCATCTAATGATTCCTTTAGTAAGGATGAAATCTATAGATCATGGTAGCTAGTCACGCCTCACACCCACAGCCTCAAGAGAATGTGATTCAGCTGATAGTAGTATCATGTAGTGCTTAATGAATATGTATCCTATTGCTATTTTTGTGTCTTTTATTTTATATAGTTTATATGTTCCATTGTGTAAAAACTAGGCACAAGAAATGTGGTTAAATAGAAAAATAAAGAATTTCGGATAAATAATGCTATAAATAGAACGATATAGAAATTTGGTTAGATAATGTCGTTAGAGAAAATAAAAAAGAATTATAGTTAATTAATGTTTTGAAAATATTGGTGGCATGTTGCTTGTTTTACTTTTTCATCATGGTTATTAGTAGTAGTGATAGGCGTAACCTAATTGGCCTCACAATCATAGATTACTTCACAATTATCAAAACTAACAGGTTGTGTGCCAGCAAATTGTCGCAATTTTGGACAATTTGTTCCATGCATTGCGCAATAACAATCTTTGCACGGTTCAGGTGGTAAAATTGGTCTCGAATCAACTACAGTACATGGACGTGCGTCGCATGGACATGTCTATAAACAAGAATTTCTAGAGCTTTTTTCTCCAGGTATATTTTTTCGAAAATAATTTACTATATCTGCAGTAACACCGGCACGGCGAACCTCTTCAACAAGTGTGCGTGGATCCAAAAGTGATGACCCATAGCGACGTTTATAAGCTTCAGGATCTTCTTGAACTACGCCCAGACATTGAAATTTGTCGACAAAAACTACTGGACACTTGTCATGAATAATGAGAGTATGAGTTGGGTTCGGATAATTTATAGGAGGAGGAGCGGGTCGAACAATCGTGCGGCGTTCTGGAAAAGGTCCATAGGGAAGCCACCGTTCAATTATAATATCACCTAAACAGCAAAAAAAGACAATAATCCGAATTTCGAAAACAACAAAAAGAAAAATGAATATAATTCTTTTACGTGGTTTTTTCATAGCTGGAAAACGTTCGACGACAAGTGATCTTGGTGGAACAGGTACAGGAGGTAAGCATCGCTCAGCTATAAAATAAATTGCAATGACTCATTTAATTTAAGTTTCATTTTTCAAACTGATTTGTGGGGGACCACAATCCGGTGGTGATGGTGGTCGTTCACGAAAGATAAGTTGTTGCGAGGAGGGGCAAATTTCGTCTCGTTCATGTATGATAAGTGGTGGAAGTAGCGGTGGTTGTTCTGGACGCTTTTCTATTATAACGTTTGGCTAAAATTATAGAAAGATTAGTATAGGATTAAATTTGTAAGAAATTCGTTCCGTTACTTCTGGCTCCCGAAGAGGTGGTGGTTGAAGACATTTAAGAGTAATCTGTTGTTCAGATCTTATTGGACCTTCACTTTGTGGTCGAGTAATGATTGGATTAGAACTCCAATAAATGTTGCCAGCTGTTTCGTGAACATATCGATACGTATCTTCTTCGCATTTAGTACGAATCGGAGCAGCATTAGTAAAGCTACTGGCTGTTGCTGGAGCGCCATATGAATTATAACTAGGAGTTGCTTCTCTACGCATTGGTATACAATCAACATTCTCAATTCTAAATATGCGTATATATGTGTTTATGATTCATATTCAAATTCTTAATACATACATTTCCGTGATATTGTGATCAACTGGATCAAAGTTCCTAGTTGCGTAGGTCCTTGACATTATTCGAAATCGGCAAAGTAGAAATAAATTCTTAAAATTAAAAAAAAAACTAATCATCATTAATCTATATCAATATCTATCATATAAATATAAAATTTTCAATCAAAAGTATTTTCGTTCAAATTCTTTTTGTTGATAAAAAAAATAAAAGTATTCATGAAACTAAAAAGTAAAGTTATGAAACACGCAAACGAAGATTATATTTCATCAAGAATTCAAAAAGGCGTTGGTTTAACATTATTTTTAATTGGTTAACATAGCGCAACTTTGTTTTTCTGTCATACTTACACCTAACCCATGCGGTTTGCATTTTTTTATTTTCACGGTGCTCAAGTGAAAAGGTAAAAAAACCTTGTCCGTGCCGCTACCTTAGGATCACTGTTGCCAGGTGTCAAAAATTTGAAAATCCGGAATTCAAATCTCAACATTCGGAAACTGGTGGAATTGTTTTTGAAATGTGGAAAAATTCTTGAATGGTGTTTTAGGGCCAGTTTTATTCATCTCATGTGCGTTTTACTCGAACGAATTAGGAAAAAAGATATTCTTTAAATTTACGAACCATATTTAAGTAAAGAGGATGTGGGTTTCAAGAAATATTCCATGTTCCGACTCACACCCATGCAAACTACTGCTACCATTTTCATGGAACTCAGACAATATGACACAACACCTTTTAAATGCTACTTTCATGAGTATTTTGAATTATGCAGACTAGTGTTTGTGTCACTTACCCAATAGTCTGAGGTCAATCACTTATGTAAATATGTTGCTCTTCAAGCTTACGAAAATTAAAAGCATTACTGATTCCATCTCTTTTCTGAAAGATTTAATTCAAAATCAGTAACGTTTCTGAGTGAAAAAATAAAGTAATCTAGGAAGCGCAGACTGAGAAACCCAGGCGATTAAATACGATGTCGAATCCTATCGGATCGTATAGGTTCCTAGCAAAGAGCAGAATCCAGTGGGATTCCGGATTGAGGATTGAGTAACGGATCCGAATGTCGGATTCCGTCGAATATCCAACAAAATCCGACTGTCGAAACCAACAAACTTTCCGAAAGTAGAAATCCCTCGAATATCCCACCAGATCTAGCTGTCGGAACTAACCAGGTTTTTTAATTGTGGGTTTCCAATCCGTGTTGTAGTCGGATCCAATGGGCATCGACAGATGCGATACGCACAACTCATGCTCTTCTATTGCGTCTGACTCAAGTCACAGCAACATTCAATTGAAAAATTCTAAGAAAGCCCAGGTCCAATGATCCAGTGGCCAAGAATTTGATCCAGATTTTATTAGCTGTTGTCGGAATCCGACGAAAAATCAATATAATACAGCCAGAAATTAGTCGTTTCCGGTCACTTCCCATAGAATTCTGTCGGTTTTAAAGAGATCCGATAGCATTCGGTGGGTAAGATTCGTCCTGGGAAGTTATCATTGAATTCTTTCATGCTTCTTGAGAATTCAAAATAACCTAAATTCTCTGATTACGCATGGTGGTACACGAAGTTACAAGAGAGTTGTATACCCAACGGATTGACTCATAAAGAAAGACAAAGGATTAAACTATTCCAGGACGAAGCTGAGTCGTCGAATTCTATCACGTCACTTAGAAGAGTGTTATTTTTATGATATTGCGTTCAATCATCATTTTCGATTGATCTTTCCTTTGAAAAACAGTTACAAATCGTATTTTCTGCTTGGGCTACTCTCTATGATATATGAAACATTTCTATCTAACGAACTCAACAAAAATTTGCTTGCACATCGAATAGTACTGATCATCAGTACTCATAAGATATGAAACGCGAGAGCTGAACTTTCTCTAGAAATTCTAGCCAATATATCGACCTTATACTGCGAGCCCATTCCATTGTAAGAGAAAAAGGCTCTCCAATATCAACGGATCCGTAAAGTGCTCTAGTTTACATAAATAGCAATCGTTTATGTAAAAAGTTATTCTTCTTTCAGATTTCACTTATTTCATTCATGTGCTGAAGTTTCAGCTACCCAGGTCAAAAAATCTGACAACAGGTCGTACAAGGCCTTGCCAGATCTTGCACATACAAGATTTTCTATCTGATCTTATCATAAGATCAGACCGGATCTTATTACATCATTTTTCGAAAGATTTCATCAGATTCTGAATGAAAGATACCCTCATAAATCTTACAAGATTCTAAGCTTAAGAAACATACATGAGCCGATCGGGTGATTCTTGTCAGACCCTATCAGCTCAAATAAGATTCCAAAGTAAAAGAAACATACAGTAGTACGTAATGCAAATCTTGTTTGGTCATGTATGATCATGTATGATCATACCTGATCTGTGGTTGCCCTTTTCGTCTTCGAAAATTGATTCATCAAACTCTGTATTATGAAACAATGCGAATAATAAATAGAATTATGCTTTATATATCAATTTTTCATATTATTGAAATACAGTATTGGGTTTTAGCTTCATAAATAACAGTTTCTACGGCAGACCGTCAACAAGGCATTGCTTTATCTCTTAAATGTAGGTATAAAAGCCAGTTTTTCCTCTTCAAATATATTCAAGTAAGAAAAATATGGATGCTGCATGGCAGTCCCCCATATAATTAGATTTTTTAGGTTCGCCTATATACTGCGTGTCCCACAAATGGCTTGACTAGCATCTCACCATATATAATAAGCCAAAGAAAGACTATCTCACACTGATAAAATTGAGCGTAGCGAGAAACGCCAGCTATAAGCATTTACTTTTCGTTTCGGTTTTATCAAACTCAAATTGATTGGATGAGAATTTCACAAAAAACAAATAAACTATTATAACGCATACCCACATTCTTGCTCAATAGGGCCCCAATACATATTCTGCTGCGGACCATCCCAATTCATTACTTTACCCCTCAGAATACATTTCAAAACACACCTGCTTTCTTTCGAAATGATATTAATATAATGTGCTGGATTTAATTCTAACACATTTTCTTTTTTGCTATAACTGAGCCATATTTATGGCTAGAGACTGATTTCTTCACCATTAAATGCCTCATCTTAAAAACTATTTACCTGAAAACAACTTCAAAATCACGTACGTTTTGAATAAACTACCAGGAAAACAATATTTTCCGAGAGAACATAATTATAACACCCTTTTTAGTATTTCGCATTTTTTGACCAAGTGATTTCGATTCAAAAATCGAAATAAATATCAATCGACGTAGAATTGTACGTTTTACATTTTGAAAAGCATTTTCATCTACCAACAAACTATTTGTTATAAATTCGGCATTAAAACTTCGTTTTTCTGGATCGCAGCTAAGAATGTGATTGCAAAATGATTTATGCAATCACTTTCAATATCAACTAGTACAAGACAATGAGCGTGAAAAACTAAACAAATCCACATATTTTTATGTGCAAACAATTCTGTTGCAGCAAGGAATTTTAAGAATTTTTTTCTGGCGAGTCATCGGTTTTAGATTTCAACATTGTTTTCGCTGAAAACCGTCAGAAAATTTTCAAAAATACACCAGAATCGCAGAGAATTAAATGCTCTACAAGATGAGATCTTCCGTAATTCTTTACCACATCCACAAAATTCGGCGTGTTCGGAATACTCTCAGTGCAGTGTATTAATTTAAATTACAATAAGTCAAATGAGAAAAAAGCGACATCTATCGATCAAACGTATTTTCCTTTTAACTTTCGAACGGTCGAGCTTAGAAAGCTGAAAGAAGTCTCACATTGTAGAGAATTTAATTCCCTACCGTCCTCGTGTATGTTTGAAATTTATAAGGCGGTACTTAGTAAAAACGAAAATGTTACAATCCAAAAAACCGATCACTTATCCCAAAGAAAAAGCTTTAGAATTCCTTGCTGCCACCAAACTGTTTGCACATAAAAAATAAACGGTTTAGTTAAGTTTTTCACGGTCTTTGTCATGCACTAATAGGCATTGAGAGTGATTACATAAATCATTTTGCAATCACATTCTTCGCTGACAAGAATGAAAACAAAATTTTAATGGGAATCGTAAAACAACAGTCTATGAATGGACAAAAACGGTTTTCTAAATGTGACCATACAATTCTTCATCGACTGATGTTTCTTTCACTGTTTTAAACTGAAATTGTTTAGGAAATAATAAAGTGTTTTCATATTATGTGCGCTGGGAACAAACCGTTTAGCTGGTAAACAAGTCAAAACGCATGTGATATTGAAAATGGTCTCAGGCTACATAGTCCATTATAAGACCTATTTAATGGTGAAGAAGTCGGGCATGGAGCAATAAATGCTCCTGAGTTACAGAAAAAAACAAATATGTCTTAATTGGTTCCCCCACATAACATACACTTCAAAAAGCCGTTTTGTTTCCTTTTGAGTCCTATTTACATTTCAAAATCGTTTTTCTTCTACTACCTCTCGTTACAGGTAGTAGAAATTCTGTTCCTAGTATATAGCTCACATAATTTTTAAAAAACGTTTTTATTATCATTTAGGAGATCTATGGAGGTTGAGGAGTATAGTTCTCTAGTTTTTTATCTCTTTTTGAGAGTATTCTCTACGTTATAGATTGTTTTCCGAGCCTCTTCTTTTCCATTAAGTTAGATGTTTCTCTTTTTTTCTTGATTTAATCGGTAAAGCTAGGGTCCAGTTTTTTTGACTGTATAGTTCCTTCAAAAATAAACTCCTTCCTAGTAAAGTGATGTTAACTTAATTCTTCATTGACATATAGAACCACGTAACCAGTAATGGCATCGATTTTCGCAAGAAAACAACGGAATGCTTAATCTCCAATATTATCTATTCATATAAGATCTTATTGATGAATCATACAAGAATCTTACCATAATTCCTGATGTAAGATTTCAGAGACGACGATTTTTCGTCGGATCTTACATGATCATATACGATAATGATGTACGATCCGATACGATCGAATAAGAATCTGTAACCGATCTTGCTGTCTGATTTCTCGCCCTAGTTAAGTTAATCATTTCTTCTATATCGAAGCACTAGCTTATATGATCTTAGGTTATTCAATCCGATGGAATCTGTGGACACAGAAAACATTAACGGACCCGAATATCGGATTTCACCAAATATCCGAAGATATCCGACGGCCACCAACCGCGCATATTCCAACTCTCACATTCCCAGTTTTTTCCAATACAGTCCCACAATCATCTCTATGGTGCGATGTACACAATCCCAGCGCGAAAGCCCTGGTCCAACACCGCATACAGTAGTACTTTCCTCAAAATTTCAATGAAATCATATCGTTCAACACCTTTGTGCACCCGGTTTGGGTGTGGGTTTCCGACCGCGGGATCCTACATTTAATCTTCAACCCCGAATCCGACGGGATCTTTTGGGTTCTGAGCTGGATCCTATTGTGGGATTTTCGTCCTGGGAACTTTTAGCACACTACTAGAATATTCAAGAAGCAGCTGCGATTCTGTAGTCAAAACTAGAAAAATTAGAAACGATTAGTGTTCCAGAAATAGCACGCTGAAAGTCATTGATTATTTTCAATGAAAGAAGCATATTATGGGTAAGACGTAAATTACTAATTGTACTCAGAAGAAAATCTCTAAAAATATGGAGAAAATATCTGAAATATTACCTGTAATGTTATCTGTCTTAGACAACGCTCGAAGGAAGTATCGAGTTTAAATACTACTTTGTGAGTCTTTATCAATGTCTGCGTAGCACTATATACTTTCACTGATAATCGATTCCCCACTGTGCATTCTTACTCTCACTCCTTCAAACAGAAACGAAGAAAGATATTCTAATCAACTTTCCCACTGATAAAAGATAGCAGTTAAGTTGCTTTCGAAAAACACCATAGCATGCGGTTGCGAGCATTGGCGTCGATTGTAGACCTGGATGAGAAATTTGTATCCACATTCACAACCTAGGATACAGATATTTGTTTTGTGGAGCTCACATATATTTTTGAAGAAAATGGTGAGTGTAAGTTTAAAAGCGAGATTTTTGCGGCTCCCCCCCTCCCAATTACAAACATTAATGAGTTTAAAATTGTGCTAATTACGAGCTTGACTAATTAGGCTGCTATTTCTTCCTTTTTTAATTACAGACTACACGGAAAAAGCAGCGCTTGTCCGTTACAGACCATAGTAGCCAGCTTACAGTACCATTACAGACCATAGAAACTAGTATCTGCCATTGCTAAAGATACCAACTAACAATTAATACTCCATTACAGGTATGGGCAAATAAGTAATGACCTAATTATAGATTTTGGAAATTACAGTAGATTTTTTACATGAGCTCCTCTAAATTATTTTAGTAAGTCCAAGGGATATATGTGAGTTCCACATTTTAGCCCCAAAGGGGCTGCGCTAACAAGCTGTTTTGAGGTATGTATACTGCATATAAGTTACTTAGAGTTCAAAACTCGAGCAGAATTTCTTTTTCTTTTTTGTGATAGTTGAATGGAGCTCGTCAAATTGCTAAAGAAAGATTTTGCTAAACGACATTGAATATTTGAATGACTGATGGATGATAATGATTCAAGAGCTCAAAGTTATTAAGTAAGAAACAATATATGTGACCAATAATGAATTGAAAAGGAGTATATGTAACTATAAAAAATTAAATTCTACTTTTTTTGGCTTTCGATGATTTAATATCATTCAAAAAATAAATGATACGTTAGTCGTGCTTCGATAGCTCAATGGTTAAAGCACTGGCTCATATAACCATTAATTATATCATGAGTTTGATTTCCGAACGAAGCATATCATTTATTTTTCTTAATGATATTAATCATCGAAAGTCAAAGGAAGTAAAATTTATTATTGTATAGAAACGATAGATGTTTTTCAGGAAAAAGAAAAAGAATTAATTTGTTCTATTTCGATTAGCGATAGTAGTTTTTTAATAATACTTTCAAAGTTTGTTCATAGGAACAAAAACTCGAAGCGCCGGGGATGGCGTAATGGTTCTATGCATCTGATTATAGTCAAACATCAGAGGGTTAGATCCCTTCCCCCGGCATCATGCATTCGATGTCAAGATGTATGGTATCGGTAGAATAAACAAAAAGAAAAAGCAACGATGCACGCTTCATTGTCATCATTGGCTCGATTTCAATTCTCATTCTGTTCGTTTTCATTCCTTTGTATTCTTTCTCTGTTTGTTATCATTATCTCGTGCGTAGCATACATTCGTAAGCGTCCACAAAAATTGTTTAAGATCTCCCAAAAGAAAGTATGTATGTCACGAATAAAATTCAACATAATTAAAAAAAACTCGAAAGTGGCTGTATTGAACAGTATTTAATTTACTCAGACGCTCACACACATCTTTCTAACAAAGAAGTTCATGATATTCTATCATAGCAATGTAATAAAACGAAAGAAGTTTTGCTTCATCTGCCCTAAATGCCACTGTTTCGAGTTTTAATTAGAATACGCTGAGGAACAAGTACGAACGCATCGATGATACATGAAACAGTGTCGTTTATATTAATATTATATATATATATAGTGTTTTTAATAGGAATTTTAAGTAAAGTACCAATCCACATTTTACCAACACTTTTTCTACATGTTCCAAGGCTATCCAGCAAACCACAAGGTACTTTTTCAAAATCGTAAATACCCAGGGTTCTTTGCTTCTGATTGGGGCACTCTTAATCTTTAAAACGCTATATATATATATATATATATATATCAGCATATTCGTTTACTTGAGAGTGTCGATGTCAGCGGCATGTGGGTGAAGTTGGTAGCAGGCGTCTAGATGCTCGAAATTTCTTGCTACAGTCTCGAATGATTCACTGCTGCTGACATAACCTATGATATACTCATCACTATGCACACGTTCAAGATACGTGACGATCATAAAAAGTGAACTTTTTGTTAAATATTTAAATAAAGGTTGGATTTTAGTGAAAGTAAGACATAAGTCAACATGGACATTAATAATTTCTTTATTAAGGATGCCTTATCATCATATCGCAAGAGTCTATTTTGATCAACAGGGCAAAAGCAGATTTTAAGCTTTTAAGATATTAAAAGATTTTGAAAGATTCTGAGACTTCAAAAAATTGAACCTACTCTAATTAGACAAAATCTGCGTGTTCTAATAAAGGAGATGTGTCTCACTACGGTATATGCATCTGAAAAGTCCGAATTCAATTTTATTCTTTTGAGAATCAGCATTCGGCTTTTGTCCCCTCAGGGATCGAAGCAACTTTTTGCCTTCGTTTTTGTAGAGGCACTTCTCGTTCGATTGAACTCAGTATGCTGATTTTGATTATCGTACTTATTTTCAATATTCGTCGAATAATACGAAACATCTGAAGCACTTTCTGGAATCTGTAAAAAAACAGTTTTTGACATGAAAGTCCATCAAAGTTCCATTGGAATCCAAGAAAAATAGTCTTATTTCCGTAGAAAGTTTTTTCTCTACCAGAATATATAAAAAGGTCCTAGGTATTCAAACGTTTTTCAACCAATAATTAGGAAATACCGTCTCGATTGGGTCGTATTGTTGCAAATAATGACTATTTCGGCTTTTTAAATTTACATTTTATAGGGGCGAACCAGGAGATTTTTTTACCAGATACGTAATTCAACTTTCTCGTTCTGATGACACCATTTTCAACTCGAAATGCAATGTCTAGTAAAGTGCTTATGCTACCCCTGGCATACTTGAGAGCAATTTTGGTTTAGTAATCGATGATTTTCGAGTAGAACGAACTAGGTTCGATTTTTAAAATACCATATTTTAAATCAGCCCAATTATGCGTGTTTCAAATGGTTTCTGCGCTTTTTTTTCTGCCAAATTTTCACTCATGGTCTCCTTCACGGATATAAGGGAAAATGTATTCCATCAGAAAAACATTTGGTCAGTGGAAAAGTATTTATGGATTTGTAAAATGTTATTTGAAAAACAAATTATAGATGCATAGATATTTAAATGATGGCTTTAATGAAATTCATTTTCTCTTATATTCTTAAAAAAGACCACGGGTCAAAATTTAACTGAAAAAGAAGCCCCAGAAATAATTCGAAGCATGCATGCGTTGATTGACTTTCGGGTACTGCTCAGTCAGACAAGCATCGAAAAATAACGCGTAAGAAAGTGTAAAAGTCGCACATTTTTACGAGTTTATTTTCGTTAAAAATTTTAACGCGTTTTAACGATTTTCATTACTGAAATAGATGACTTATTAGCGGAAATACAGCTATAAAACGTAAACTTAGGTTGTTTGTCAATCATTCATGGTTTCACACAACCTAAGTCTACGTTTTATAGCTGCAATTCCTCTAATAAGTCATCTATTTCAGCAATGAAACGCGTTAAAAGTTTTAACGAAAATAAAATCGTAAAAATGTGTGGCTTTTACGCTATCTTACGCGTTATTTTTCTATGCTTATCTGACTGCGTGATTCCAAATATAGAATCTTTTCATGCCAACAGGGGCCACTGCTATCCAAAATCCATCGAAAATTACTCAAAAAAAAGACAGACATTAGCTATAAAGTATCCTGGTTAGGACAAAAGTGGTTTACTAGACATCTGATTTCAAGATCAAAATGGAATGAACAGAAGAAGTAGATTGAATTACATATTCGGTTAAAAAAATCAAGCTGGCACGCCCATAAAGCCTATAACTTTATAACGTTCAAAAAGACACTCCCAGCCATGGCAAGATCTAATATTGGAGATATTTGGCACTTTTTGATGGAGAAACATTGAACGTCTAAGACATTTTCATAGATTCTGATAGAGAAGTAAAACTTTGCAGAAAATGAACCTATTTTTCACGAATCTAGTTTGCGTTTTAATGAAATTTCGGGCCAAAAACTGTTTTTCAGGCTTTCAGAGAGTGCTTCAGATCTTTCATATTATCTGAGTACTTTCGTAAAAAAGTGTGATATTCGTAATCAACACGCTTACCTCTATCAAACCACAACAACTTGTGGTAGAAAGGTGATAAAAAAGTTTCGCCACACCTGAGGGTGACTACCGGTGAGAAAAAATTGAGTTGTGACAAAAGCGAAAATCTTATGAATACTACTGAGGACTCAATATTGATTCTCAGGCTAGCAAAATTACGTACAGATTATTGCGACGCTAGATTCGTAATTTAACGTACTTTCTCTCTCCATTTGGGCTCATTATATATCACTATTTAATGCTTCTTTTGTTTGAAAGAGAATTTATTAGTGCAGTGTAATAGAGGATCTTTCATTAATTTCTTACTCTTTAAGTCGAGAAAGGGAACCACAAGTTCAATGACTCAGAAAACCCGTAGTAATGAGTGTCAACTTATCTAGTGTCTATAAATATAATCCAGAATATCTTAATTAACAAGCAGGACTGTATTACAGTGCAGCGTATCCCGTTCTTTCAAACAAACAGAAATTAAATGTAGAAAATGAGAATAAACAGAGAAATTTGGATTGACCAGCCAAAAAAATCATACTGAGAAAAAAACGAAAAATTTTGGTCGTTCATGAAAGAAAATCTTACGGGTAATCTTCCCATGCATTAATTCCAATTTTGATTGTTCTGGCAAAAACTGACTTTTCTGCGCGGGCGACGGGAGTCGTGGCGAAATCTTAAACAATGAGAAAATACTGCGCAGAACACAGCGAATTATTCTGTTCCACCCTTTATTTTAAGATAACTGGACAAATGATCAAAATTATTAATATTTATAAATTATAAATATGCTAAAATAGTCAGCAGTGGGAAAGTTCCAAGAAAATGTCACCTTTCCCACCCAAAGTCCCGTGGGTAGGTGCCGCCACCAGTAAGATCCTATGGCGGGACTTTAGATTGACGGTGAAGGACTTCTCACAGAACTTTAGGTAGAGTGGACTTTTTCTGTGTCTTTGCCAGCCCACAAAATAGTGTACTCTAAAATTTGATTTTTTTAAAGTTAACGTTACACCCTTAATTGCGATCCTTCATTGGCGAATCTTATTGGAATATTCTTAAAGAAAACATAGTAGATTTTATGTAGATCTTTTCGAAAGCATACCTGCAGTGAACTTTTCAGTTTTATGACAAGGCGTTCGTCGATACGTCTATTGCATCCACTCACGACTATTCGCTCTCCTACTAAAATCTATCTCCTGAAATGATCATCCTGTGTCATTTGCACTGCGAAAGTCACATCGTAATTTTTTTCACAAGATGATTAAATTGTAAGTTGTAGGGTGTGGGTTAGAGATCTGCGGTTCCACAAAATATGGAACCGGGAACCGAACCGTAACCGTAGAAAAAATTACTCAGGAACCACTAAAGGAACCGTGGAACCGTTTCTTTCATATAATCACTGACACCAAGCTTTTTGCCAAGATAAATTACTATTGAAAAAGAAACGATTCACAACTCATATCAGGCGTGATTCTATACTGATCTTGAGGTGGAGATACAAATTTTGTGGTCAGCGACATCAGGAAGCATGGTCAATACCCCACATATTGTATATCATAGTCACACTTTGATAGGTAAACGGTTCTACGGTTCTGTATAATAATTTTGAAACCGAACCGGCACCACGGGTTTCAAATGATTGGGAACGGGGACCGGAATCACGGTTCCGGTTCCCGGTTCCCGGTTCGGGTGTGGGTGTGGGTGGATACATGATAGATTCCTTGACAACTACAATCGCACCGCCACCCACATACCCACACCCACACCCTTAGAGTGACAAGCATGTTTGTATGCAACTGAATGATAAAAAGATGAACTTGAGAAAATCTTCAGTCCAGAACAGAGAGATGTCTATATAAGGAGATTTTACTATAGATTTGAGCAGGAAACTTACTACTAAAATGATATGAAGTCTTCCACTTAGTCCCTTCTAGCATGATTATAGATTTTGGATGTACCCATGATCTTTTTCGCTCCACTAGGCATATCCTATGCCCAACAGTTGCTGCTTGTTTACTTTTTCACTCATTAGTTTTAATATTCTTCTTCTGTTCATTGCTACATAAAAGGAAACCTATTTTAATGCGAAAATTTGCTCCTCCAAAAACAAAAACATGTGAAGTGGAAACGCTGCTGCTATTTCAGATGGGTAAAAGGAATTTCAAAGATATTTATCGACGTATGAAAAGGGAACACGTGACTGTGACTTGTGAAATATCCATTTTCTCCGATCAATTCAATCCATCACGTAGATATGCTGGTGTTATTATATATGCAATCGACGGAAAATTTGAATGGGAGAACCGTGGTGAGCATAGAAGACAGTACATTTAGCAGAGAGGTGCATTCATTTATATGAATCCTTTTTATTTCTTTTTATAATGGATAGATGGTGGAAAGGATTGTGGACGAAGACGACGAAGTTTTTACATCATTATACAATCTACAGACAACTGGCTAGAAGACTACTATAAACCAGCAGGACAAGGAGCTGTACATGACTACCTTTTGACAAACGTCTTGGGTATTGAATCTGCTCAGAAGCGAATTGCATGTGGTGGGTTTGCTTATCTCCATCAAGAACTACAATTTAGTAGTATTTCACTCAATGGGAGAGACCAAACTGGTGCTGAGAGTGATGGAGGTAGATATTTGAGCGATCCTGAAAAGGTCTTAGTCACCTATTGCTGGGAGGAGTACAAAAAGTATGGTGCACATCACGTATTCTCCATTCCGGCTTTTATAGATGAACTATTATTGAATTAGTTCGTACCTTTCTTGCATTCGTGAATAGTACTTTTATCGTTCTAACTCTTCGAAGCACATGCTTATGGGCATACACACAATATGTTGTCTTTGTAAGAATTGTAATATAGCCGACAAAAGTTTGTGAATGCTATATTCCTCTTTCGTCTTCACTGTCTATCTTCATTGAGGGTGTGTGGTGTGGGTGTGAAGTATAGCCATAATAAATTGGTTTATTTTAATTTATTTCGATTCTATCAAAAAGTAAGAATCATTATCAAGTGGATCAATTCAAAACAAATTAATCTATATCTTAACGAAAAGACAAATCAATCTGCTAGTCTCAACTCTTACTTTTCAGTAATCGATCAAAGTCGAAAAATGATATAATATTATATAAATTGAAATGTGCTTGAATTAAATAAAATACAGAGTTTAATTTCGCCGACGCGTTTCGTATCTTTTAAAAGATAGTACTCTTCAGGACTCGAGGTTTATAAATCTAGAATATAAAAAGCAGAAAATGATTAATATTATATATTAAAATAGAAGGTTAGCATGCATAGAAAAGTATATAGATTGAAATGGTTTATTCATTTAAGATGCAAAAAAAAAGAAGAAAGCTCATTTTTTGTAAAATTTTATATTAATAATGACTGCGATATTGTTTCTTATCGTCTAAAAAAAATAGAAGAATTTATTTATAAAAAGAACTATTTCATAGAGATTATAATTTACTTGATTGTTCACATGATGCAGATTTATATAATTTAATGTCTGTTTCCGCGTCCATTTCTCTTCAATAACTTTTGAAATTTTTGTAATAGCCAAACATTCATGAATATTACTGTTTGTTTTATAACGATTTTCATCGAATGTATATGCTACTGCTTTCCATAATGACCAAGTATCTGTTGAAGATTTATAGGGTCGATGAGAACATGAACATAATGGACCATCGATATCGATGAAGTCAATGATTTGACCACCAGTTGTACTATGACTAAACGTTGCATTATACCATAATTTGAAATCTTGTCGTATATCAATTAAACGAACTGCTTGTAGTTTCTCATAGATAAAGAAAACATAATCTTTATAATGGAATAAATTCTTGTTGATATCACCCCATATCTGAATAGTATTCGATACATCGATAATCGTTGAAAGTAATTGTTTTATTCGATCATATACAGTAGTTGAGTTCTTAAATATTTGAATTCGTGTAATTATTGATTGAAACTTTTGTATTAATTCTATTTCAATAAATAGTTCTTTTGATAATATATCACCATGAAGAACAATTGTGAACTTTTTCGTTCGTTTAGCTTGAATAATCAAATCTTCGGCTATTATAGGAGATGTTGTCTCGTCAATGTAAACATATGTATAAGGTGTGAATGGTATAAAATTCGATAAACCTTTCACTTCTTTTGATTTTCTAGATTCAATATCTCTTGAATACATATTCAATAATTCTTCTTTTGAAGATTGAATGGCAATTTTAATATCTCTCAATTGATAATGATTGATGTAACGAGATATTAAGATACCAATTAACATTGATACAAGTGAACCAAAAATCATATTTATCCAGTGTGCAGGTGTGGATTTACTTTTTAAAGAAGTTGTAAGTTCATTATAACTGCAAGTAGAATGAATATTTAATAAATATAAAATGGATAGTATATATGAATATAATAATTGATTGATCATTTTTGTTTTACATCTAAAAGAATAAAATCATAATTAATACAATTTTGAATCAGAAGACTTGAGAAATGGCTCGACAAACACTTTGAATTAAAATGATTATTTAAAGCAGAAAAACTATGTATTATATACGATGAAGAGAGCGAGAGAGATAAAAATAATAAGTGTTAAAGTAAAACGTGCTGGAATGTTGTGATCATATCAGATAATGAAATATGCTCGTAAGACGTGTTCATATGTAGTTGATTCATTTCAAGTAAGAGTAAATTAAGAGTCCAATGAAGATGTAAATTAAAAATTGATTTCATTATATAATATCTAAAACAAATCAAAACGAATTTATGAAAAGTTGCATGCATACTTTTAGAAATACAATCAAAATTTTCTAGTTATATCTATTAATTATGAAGAAAACTAAATACAATAATAGAAGCATTAATACAAGATAAAGTATATTGTTTTACAATAAATTGATAGTAATTGCTAGATAGACTTTTCTCATTTGATCAAAATGTTATTGAACGAGCCAAAAGAATATTCGATGAATAACAATGTTTAGAATTGAGTTGAATTTTTAATCCATACTGTTTAAAGATAAGATCTTCATTGAGTATTGTTAACCAAAGTCGTTGAAATTTTTGATTAAATTCACATCTCGAACCACAATCAAATAGATAATGTAATTGAATCAATTTCTGATTCGTTTCTGATAGTTTTTCTTCTTCTCGTTCATGTTTTCGTGCCATAATACGACTGAATAGTTCTGTACGTAATGTATTATATTTGTATCAATTCAGATCCGTTAGTTCTATTAGGCTGAAATTAAATCGTTTAAGGAATTGTCTCCAATGATATTTAACAAAGTCTAATGAATATCCATTGGCAAGAAAGATAGCTTCGATATAGATTCGTTCATCTTCGAAATCTTCAAATGAACAATAATAATGAAAGGCATGTATGAATGCATATCGAAACCATTTTCGATGTGATAATCGTGCATAACTCGGTATATAAGGTAATAAAAATGGTCGAACGGTTGAATTATGATAAACATTCGTAAATAAATTACCTCGTTGATTATTGATGAGACAATCCATAAAGTGAACAGTTGTAGCAATAAATGATGTCAATTGAGCACCTGATGGTAATAATCGTTCAAGTTCATCGAAAATTGTTTGTAATTGTTCGATCTGCCCGTACCATGCCATTAATCTATATTATGATATCGACGATAAAATAAATCACTCAGACGACTTTGTCGAACAAGAGAAAATTGCCAATCATACAAATAGATATCACCTAATAGATCTGTTAAGGGTAAATTTAATGGACAACCTTTGGTAAATCGACAAGTTTATCATCGTACGAAAAGAAATTATTTCGTAAGACTAGTGCAGTTAATTCATGAATAGCATCATTTGATAATCGTTTATGACGAGTACTAACAAGTGTATGTGCAAGAAATGTATACAAGGCTTGAAGAAGACCTGCATGTGTTACATTATCATATAGATCATAAATTTAAAATGTTACAAATTGTGTTTTTGGTAATAATGAATCTAATTTTATAGAATAATATCGAAGTTTATAGATGAAATCATCACTATTAAGAAACCTTGTAGATACAGATAGACTATTGAATAAAGGTCATAGAAGATCATCAAGATATTGTGCTATTTTTTGTATTGGAGAATATTGATAAGATGAAAATTTCGGTTAAACTGTCATGTTGGCATCTTCATTTATTTCTGGTAGAAAATAAAGATAGGGAAGTTTCATTGTTGACTTTTTGCTAATAGTGAACTTTGTTCGATAATCATTATTGATCAATCGTTTTTGATGTAATGTTTCAAATTGTGAATTAATTGAATTGACAAGTTCATCCAGTTGTTGTTGTTCTGTATTAATACCGTCAAACATACCGATAAATTCATAAGATGTTGAATGTTGAACAAAATCATCGGATTTCTGTTGAAATTCATTCTGTGGACCTAAATAATAAGTATATAATTATCAACCGTTCGACGTAGAATCAATCGATCTTTATTTAATTGATATCTTATAGATTTGATCAATTGTTTTTCATACAATATACGTTCTTCGAATGTCGATGGAATCGATTGATCGAAGGATGCATGAAATAGATTTTGAATTTCTTTTTCAAAATTCATTCGACGAGATAAATCAACTGGATATTTAGTAAAAACTCGTGTTAGTACTCGTCGAAGTGATGACATTTGTTTTGTAAGAAGATGATCCATATTTAATGAAGATCCAGATACAATATGTAGTTGACATGTTGAAACATAACTGGGTCCACGATGAAGAAATTCCATTTGTTTCGATGATAGATGATGTTGATGAGAATCATGATAGAGTGTTGGTGAAAAATGAACTTTCGATTTTTCAATAAAACTGCTCCAACGATAAACCAAATCTAGTTCTTGACCGTCGGAGCTATGTCGAAAAAACGAAGCTTCAATTTGTAGAGACACATAAGACGTTCATCTAAAGTTCTAAAACGTCGATATAAAATATCAACCATTACACGATGTAATCTTTTATGTGATGCACCACGAACTAGATATTCTTTCATTTCATCTAAATCCGTATCAAATTTATCCTTCCATTCATTCATTTTAGCTTCGGCTACTGCAATATAAATTAATATCATATCATATCGACTTCGTTGTACAATTTTCTCACATCGATCACTTAAACGTTGATGCGTTTTTGTATCATTAATAGATGCTAATGTAATTGGTTCTGGTATTTGTAATGAATCAAATGATTTTGGTGGACGATGGGTGTAGGTGTGTGGATGCTGATATCTCTATCGTCAACATACATACACTCGCATCTGCACACAAATTCATATATAAGCATTTTTTTTCTACATATTATTTCTCGTTCTAGATCATTTTTACTCTCGAGTATTTTCCATTGTAGAATCTTTTTGTTTTGTATTTAATTTATAGCAGGTAAGTTATTCAAAGGTGAAACATTAATTACTATCAGAGGCTTTGCTTTCACGCGAAAAGTGTTGTAGCCAACATTAACATTAGTTATTTTATCTAGAGCATGAAAGATGTATACATTAGTATAGAATAACGTTAGATGCTGAGACCATGATTAGAAAAAGAGCGCCCAGTAAAATTTTTTATTAGAAATATTCTCAGTTGAAGGAAGCGTCGATGTCTTATCGCTTATATTTTAACAAGAAGCATGTCTCATCATTCGAAAATGACACTGAAGCGTAAGGAGAACAATTTAATAAATAAAATCTATTATGTAAATCCGATAGCTTATATTTTTATGTATTACATGTATCGTAAACAGAAAAGAGACTGATAGAGCAGAAATGTATCACTTACGATAACTGTAACGAGTAGAATTTTCCAGCAGACTGAAAAAATCTGTTTTTCATCATGTCTAATTCAATGTTCACCGATATTATAATTTCAATAATTTTAGTCAAAATATCACAAATTCTTACCTCTAAAGACAATTGTTTACTTCATCTAATATTTTCAGATACTGATTTCAACTGACAATCTCAAAGTTTGAGGCTCATATTACTTTATTTCAGCAAGTGTGAAAATACTTCAAGTTATAGAAAAAACAAATTCCGTATGAGGTAAAACGATAAAATACTACTCCAGTGTTCATCTTCCGAGTCTCTGTATCCTACCTTCATGGCGTTTCATAGTTATGTGAAGTATATCATTTGATACAAAATTGAATGTTCTATCGCGTGGTATTAGTATTTTCTTGAAAAGTATTTGAGAAAATGAGCTTTTGATCAATATATTTGAAAAATACATTGTTGCGCAGTGTTTAACCTACAGTTTTCGTTTTTTCCCTATACAATGAGATCATAGGAAAATGTAACAGATATAGATTTGTAGAGCACGTTGAGCTCTCTCGATTTGCATATCATTCAATTATGAAATTAAAAACTTGTGAAGAAAAAATACGCCCAGACAAATTTTGTATAATACTTAAAATAGGTAAAATATGGTGTCGATGGTCGATATTGAAATGGAATATTCTCACGATTCGAACGTTTTAAAACAATTTCCTATATATCAGTCGATGCAGAATTGAAAGCTCTACAAACTAGTAGTATTAAATATTTTTTGAAACTTCATTTCTCTTCTAGGTGTTAGGGCAAAATACTGAAAAATGAACAAAATTTCATATAAAAAAATCATGCTTTTTCGACTTTTTCAGCTCTAAATTGAGATGATAGAGAAATGTTCCATACACAGTTTTGTAGAGCAAATCAAGCTCGATCGATTGGTATGTGACTCAATTTCGACAGTAAAAAATTTATACGAAAAAATTTGACTGAAACTAGTCGGCCAATTTTTTACAATTTTTAGAGCTTTTTTTGAGGGTGTGTCTGGTGTGACGGCTCTAGCAAGCCAGTAGTAAATCTTTAGACCGTAATATTTTGGATTCATATATGATATACAAGGGCTGAAATTTCTAGAGGGTCAAATCCAAAGTCGGTTGACCCCCGGGCTTTTCGAATCCTCGATTTTTTCATGGAGCGTCTCTTAATCATCTAACTGTTTGCTATTGTCTTCTTTAATCTCATCATCTTTATATTATTGCTCTTTTTTAAAAATCATGTTAAATTAATTTCTTTCATCATATCAAAAAAAAAAAACATCATTTGATGTTTTATCATTATAATGATAACGGCTTCGACCACATTTCACACACCATTAAAAATCATACTGCAAAATATCATGATAGTTTAACGCACTACTGCAAAAATAATCTTTCATTACTTTCGAGTAACAGTAAAGTTTTAACTTTGTTTCGAATTAATACTTCGGAATTCTTTTATCGCTACAAGTGACATTTGAAAAGGGTCGTTGCTGAGATAAAATATCGATATCATGGTAGCTTAACACACTCACACCCACACTCTTTCGAAAAATGTTCTCTTTTATTATAATAAAGTTTTCATAAATAGCAAAGAAAAAGTGAACGTTAAATGGGCAACAGCGACGGCTTTCTGATACTATTTTGATTTTGGATAGGTAAAAGGCTGCCCATTTTTCTTTATTTCTCCATCAAGATCATCTGGATGGAAGTGAGATAGCTGGTCTGACTCATGTGCAGTATTCTCTATTGGTGCTTTGTGATTATTACTGGCTTGCTTGGCTTGCTCTTTCGCCTTTGCTCGGCTTTTACAGTGAATCATATATTGAATTAGGTTTCTACCTCGATCCTCTTCTCGGCGATATGACATTTCTTTTTAACAGAGCTAACGTTTGAATCTGGAATAGAATAATAATCAGTAGAGAATTTAATTAGCTTAAGGTATCTTACCTTTCGTAAAGATGAATGCATAATTTGAAATTCGCCCTATAACAAAACAAAACAAAGCATCAGGAGTGCAGTGTTAACTGTGTGTTCTGTATCCTAATTTCTGCCTATCAAAGTCTAAAATCGAGTCAGCTTCCTTCTCTAGCCAACGAAAAACGGGAAACCGACTGAGTTTTCACATTTGAAGAATGATAATACGTACCTAACCCGATCTTAAATCGAAAGAAAATGTAATAAAATTGTGTGGCAGAGGAGAAGTTTATAGACAGTTTCTTCGAAGTAGGAAAAGGAAAATACCAAGGCCAAAACCTATTAGTAATCCTGTGAGGAGGAGAGGAGAGGAGAGGAATTAAATTGTGTTAGAATGAGGAACACTTTTGCTTTTTCACAGTTGATAGCGGTACTAATTTTATTGGAAATCCCTAGTGAAAAGTGACTGATTTGTTTTTCAGTTTCATTTCGTACGCTAGTTGTTTTACTTCTTCCACAAATTATAAGTGACGAATAATCCTCTGTTCGATGGAGAAAAGGCGTCGGTCATTTTCATGTTGTTTATTTGCAAGATAAATCGTATCCTTTTCTAACATTTTGTTATTTCTCTTAAAGCGAACGACGGTCTCCTGCTTGTTTGTTGCGTAATCTTTTCTCCACTGAATAGTCCAATGTTCAAAATATTTTCGTGTCCGTAATTTCTGCAGAGAAAATAGTGTTTAATGAAAAACTCGGTGTGAAAATACAACGTTCGATGCGAAATAAAATTCTGTATTTAATTAAACCTGAACGAGGCCCAACTCAAATACTAACACGAATCTTGACGAAAAATACGCAAATTTCGTGCAGACCTTACCTACTCAGATTCTGGATTTTTCTGTTGCTCGATCTTTTTCATACTAAAAGTCTCTTTATATTACCTATCTGAAAGATTTCGCCAAGATTTTTCTCCAAAACGCTATGCTTTATAAGTCATGAATACTAATTCTCATTATACTTGATTCATAGGTCGTTATTAGTAATGAATAATATTATTCAAGTAGCAAAAATCGGAAAAAATCAAGATGAATCGATAGGAAGAAGAAAAACAAGCTTTCGTATACACTAAAAGATATACTGGATGAGTCATTGTGCCAAAAACCTATATTCTCATATATTCAGAAAATCATGTGTACCTTTTTATGAATGATACACCCCTCTTGATTCATATAACTACGTTTCCCCATTATGGAATTTCTTCTTATTCTTTATACGGATAATTAGAGCGGTTATTAAGTGCGACTAGACAGTACGAGAGTTACATAAGTATTAAGGAACGGTTAAGTCATAATAGAAAAGGATATTCTTTTAATACTATCAATACGTAATCCGGTCAAGCATGACAAGAAACAGTTATCTAAGTTCAGGGGTCATGTCAATCAATGAAATGATCGAAATGACTTAAGTTATTCTTCTTATGGCTCATATTTTCTTTTCTCGGAAAATAGATATAAATATAGAATGAAATAGAGAGAGAAAAGAGCGAGAGCATAAAAGAATGGTGAGATAGTACAAGAAAAAGAGATATAATTTGGAAGCGAAGAGGGATAGATAATTTGGAGGAGTATTGAGAAACAGTGATATAGATAGCTAAGGTAAAGAGTTACTTAGTTAGAAATATTAAGTAGAAGTTACAATTCAGAATCATGAAACGGTTATCGTTCAACAATTATTATTATTGTGCGTGTTGTAATCAGTTATCAATTTTACGTCAACTTGTTATTATCTGTGTGTGCTCATATTATTATTAAAATAAATATCATCGAAGCCCGAAACGTTATATTTTGATTTATCAATTCACCCAGAACCAAAGAATAATTAACCCTCAAAATATTTCGTTACAGTCATGATTACTAAAGATAATTACTTTTGATCGGCAGGTTGTTATTATTTATGAATAATATCATTCAAGTAGGGAAAATTGAAAAAGGCCTCGATGAATCCATGTCTAGAAGAAAAACAAACTTCAGGTGCAACGAAAGCAAAATTCGAGCAGAATTAATTTTTTTCTCTTTTACACATCGTCTGATAAAGAATTTTGTACCGATCATGAATATGGATCTAAAGACATTTTTGGTACCACCTTGAGCCCAGAAAATCCACAGAATCGTAGATATTTCAAAACTCTTTTTCTTTGCAGCTGTTTTTCGTAAATTTGAGCTTTTGGAGCCTATAATAGGTGTGTAGGTGTGAATGAATACTGTCACTGACACGCTCACACTCACACCCCCAAGCGCCAGCAGAATTGCTTTTTTCATCTCTTCTCGAAGTAACTGTACATAATGGAAGCGCGTCATCCATGTTGGAATTCAAATAAGGCAGCTCACTCTGGTCAGTGGCACAATAAACAAGAGTTTTCCACAATTGGAGGGCTATTCACAGCCCTCCTCCCCACCGTCGGACAATTACTATATATGGCTTACAATCGATTGTTTAAGTAACATTTGCTTTAGATATCTTGATGAAACGTAAAGAAGCTGCACAGAATTCATCACATAAATGAATGGGCTATTTAAATCATTTAGCAGACATGTAACTTTTCTGAATAGTTATCGAATTCTTTCAATGCCTATGATATGTTTTAAAACCGCTAGACTTCGAATAGCTAGTTACAAGAAAAAACCAAGCGAGACTTTCCTACAAACGAATCAGTTAGTTAAATAAATATATAGGTGTATATTACTTTTACAAGCGTCTCACTCAAATAGCTAAGGCTAAAGGAGAGATCGACCATGTGTCAATCGAGGCTGTTTTGATTCTTTTTGCATCGATTTTATTGAGAAAGTAAGCTTATAAGAAAAAAAATCAAAGTTGCCACCTTTTCAAATAGCCACAACAACTGTACAACACTCACTAAAATTAACTCGACGTTTCTCATATATTTCAACGCTTCCTAATATACTCTACTGACTAGTAAAAATAAAAAATCACTAGCGTGATTCATGCTGAAGTTGTTCAAAGTACAAACCATCCAGCCTTTTCAATTTTGGTAGCGTTAATAGTATTTGCTCTCAACCAAAATAGTGAAGTAAAATGTTATCGAAAACAAATAAAGAACGGATGTCTCATTGCGTAATTGCAGTACATTTAGTTAATATTAATATGAAGTGAAGGATTTTTCTTTCTTTCGTCAATGAATGGTTTCGTGCAAGATTACTCAGAAATGATTAATTTTTCTTTTCATCCTAATGACTGTAGTTATGTATTTATTTATTTTTTCTTGTGTAATTGCAAAGTTTAACTTGCTGGTTCAAATTAACTAGTTCTTATTTTTCTGCATAAGAGACTCGACTTATTTTTATTCATCTGCATTCGATATGTTTGTCGAAAACAAGAAACCCGACTAATGAAGAACGTTTTTCTGTTCAGAATCATTGTACTAAAGAGGAATGACAACGTCGCTGTCAATTCTATGAGTAAGCCTTATAAGAAAAATAAATCGCACCAGTATTTTGTTAAAAAAACATGCACTCAGATATATTGAGTAATAATCAAAATAAAAATGTTGCTTATTCTTGTGACACATCCATGTATAATATTACTCTATTGTTCATTGCTTCTTCCATCATCTGTAACTAAAATGATTTGCTGTTGATTCTAGATTCTAGATTATAGCATTTACCTAATACTTGGCAAACTTAACAAAACTGGTGAAGTATGATGTTGAAGGTGACCAGTACATTACTTGTAATGTTCATTATCGTTCACTTATGCGAAAAGTCAGCTGGCAATGACATATTTCGGTGAGTACTTGTGCTTAACTAAATCGGTATATGAATTTATCTATTTTGAATCGTTAGAATTCCTATTCATCGTGCTCACCGACTGTCGTCTAACAGAACAAATTCTACAGTACCGATGAAAATTATGGCGAACAGTCAAAAGTCTTTGAGTTCTTATGCCAAAACTTCTTTAGCAACCTCTTCTGTTAACGAAAATCTCACCAATGAACTTGATGTAAGCGAGTGACAATCCACCATTAGGTTATCTAATCGAAAGTAATACTCCGTTTTTTCCAGTCGTAATCGCATTCGATTTTCAAGAATAAAAGATAGTCGCTGAAGTTTTGATAGATTATAAATAGCCAAAAATATCGACATAAACAAAAGATTTGGTGTCGAAACACTTATATTGGTAATTTATCGACGATAAATCTTGAAATATACTTTTTGTTAACAGATCTATTTCATCGGAATGATCTCAATCGGAACGCCACCTCAAACCTTTCGTATCGACTTCGATACAGGTTCCTCCGATCTATGGGTGCCGTCAAGCCAGTGCCGATCGTCTTGCAGTAGGTTATCAAAACTTAATTAAATATTATTCAGATCTTGACCAGAGTTCATTTTTTTAGATGGTTTCAATAAGTATAATTCTGCAGAGTCGGCAACATATGTGACCAACGGGGAAAAGTTTTCAATCGGCTATGGTGATGGTTCTTCAGCCAGTGGTATTCTCAGTGTCAATGTTGTAACAGTAAATTATTTTAAAAATTATTGAGATAAAATAGAAATGTTCATAGTTACACATCAAATGTGCAGATGAATTAGTTCGATATTGATACAATCACGAGTTGATTATTTAAAGCCAATGTGCATTTCAATATCTTATATGTTCGAGTTCACTTATAACCTAGGATTAGGTATACGACAGCTCACTGCTCAATGAGTCGGAGGAACGGGCTCAAACCTATGATTACCCGTTCTTTTTCTGTGAGCGGGTTCTATTGACCAGCGCTATTCATGCGGGGGATCTACACTCAAAAAAAAAATAGGTTTTCCACCGAACCCTGGAAAAAGGTTCGGTAGATTTGAAAAAGCATCCAAATGCATCATACTGTCTGAAAAACACTTCTTTTTTTCCACGGAACCTTTAAAGGTTCTTCCCCTGGATACACGGGAAGAACCTTTTGCTACGAAACCTCTTTTTTAAGTTCCGTACATCAGAAAAAGGTTTCGCAAGAAAAATGCGAAACCTTTAGGGTTCAGAATTGAATTCTATGGTTTAATTAGTACGAAACCATTAGGGTTTAGTAAGAAACCATTAGAATTCTTGAGGGTGTGAGTGTGAATGTGGGTGCGAGTGTATGCATGTTGACGATAGAGATATCAACATCCACACATCTACACCCACGCATCTACATACCCAGACACCCACAACCTCGATCGGTGAATCCATCACTTAGTTCTCTGCAGTTATTTCTGCAATCTGGTCAAAGTAGC
>CAJNYU010003701.1:0-17910 GCA_905331475.1 Rotaria socialis
GTGGGTGGGGTGTGGGTGTGGGTGGGTGTGGGTGTGGGTGTGAATATGGGTGTGGGTATTGATATCGCTGCTCCTTTCATGAAGGTCAACACCCACACCCTCTAAAATTTGAACGATCTTTCTGCTGTAGTACAGTTGTATAAAATTCATTTGTTGTTTCCTATCTTTAACAAAGTTCGATGCGATATATGGATTAACTCAATATGATAAAATACGTTACGAAAACTATACTTGAATGTTTCGATCTAGCAGATTCTAACAATACTGGCATTTATGACTGTCTCTGATTCACTTACTCTGATTTGATGACAATTGCTTCTTCTATTACGGTTTTCTATGAGTCTCATAATGTTCGCGTCTACTATTTGGTGTCTATGGTGGATCAAAACATCTGTCTATGAATAATAAGTAAGAGAGTATTAAATCGCTTATAGATTCAGATAGACCTCTTCCAATTTGCATTATGAGAAGGCGTACACATCTCTATGAGATCAGTTTTTTGTCGTCGATGGCGCATGTAAATCATATAAAAAGAGGCATTATCTTTTCTTTCTTCATCGTAATTTCAACATAGACGCATACTGCTTGCTTGTCAACCCGAAAAATCAAAACTTCCAATTGCCAAAATTATTTTGTATGTCTCAAGAGTGATAAAAAAAAGGGAGATATTATTCTGCTAACGAATACATTTTCTTCGTATACACAATCGATAAAATCGACAGTAAAGAAAAGTAAGTGCCGGTTCTATATTTTCTTTTTGTCAATGCATTTGATATTTTGTAGTTTTTTCTCCTCACTGTAGCAGTTATCTCTCGAGAAGGCCCCTGATTAAACTGTACGAGTTGAAATTGATACAGGTTACGAATCTAGCATATCGTATTGAGCGTTTATGATAGTTCGTTTAGTATTTTCTATTGTTATTAAAAAGATATTTTTGGTATTTCAAAAGACAATGAATCTTCATTTTCGTAAATATGCAAAGATCACAATAAAATCTAGAAGATAACTATCATATATAAATTCACAGTCCCTTGTTGAAATCATCTTCTATGCGCATGTTCAGTTTTACACCTCGATTCAACTTTCATCAATATAGATCTTTCTGTATCAATTATCTTTGAAACTCACAATTAACAAACAACATCATGAAAGCATTGTTGCCAAATATTGTGCCAAGCATATTCCGAACAATAAGGTGATCTTTAATGCGAGCTTACAACGTTAATACTTCAACAATGATACGACGAGGTACAATGGAGGATGCACCAGCTGTTTTGAAGCTTTACAAAAAAAAGTTGTAACTGTCTATCCAGACCAAATGACTCAACGAATCGATGAACTTACATTAGGCTCCGTAAATTCTGCACTGTGGCAAGCTACACTTTGTGGTATAGTCCTAGTAATGTTCCAGAATGAAAATCTGATTGGATTCTTCAAGACATACACAAACGAATTTTGTCGACAAACTCACGTTCACAGCAACCTCACAATTATGATTGATCCTACTAGCGTACGCCAAGGATTTGGCACTGAGCTATGGGTAGCATGCGAGAATGCCCTACTTAAGTCTTTTCCACATATTATTGTCACAGAAATACTGCCACATGACTCAAATATGGATGCGATTAAGTTATACAATAGAATGGGCTACGTTACTGAAGCCAAGCTTCCTAAGAAGATTTGGTATACAGATGGTAGTTTCGGTGATCAAGTTGTATTGTATAAGATGAACCTTAATTTCTGCGAGCAATCACTTCTGAAATATCAGAAATATTTAAGAAACTTGTTGCATGAAACGCATGATTATGCATGATCAACTTCTGTGTCAATTTGTTTAAAATTTATGTTTCATTATAAAAATCAAAAATAATAATGTTTCTTATTTGTATCAAATATTTCCTGAGAAAATCCATTGAAGATAAATTAATCAGCGTCATAATGAAGCTCTTTCCGTTTTATTTTTGATTATTCTTTGATAGTGATACAGAAGGACAGCGATTGCAAAGTGTACGGGGATGAAGATAAATGGCTACGCTTCCACTAGGGGTGGCACTGTACGTTAATTTAATATTAAGTGCTAAAGCAATACTTAATTTAAAAAAATTAAATATCCCGTTAAGACTTAATACTAAGTAATTAAGTGGCTAATGTAAACATTTTTTTTATTAATATTAAATGTTAAGTAAAACTACTTAATTAGCACTCTTAATTAGCTCAAATTAAAATCAATGGTCCACCCCTAACTCCCGTATCACGCGCGCATTTATATTCATATATGAATGCGAAAAACAAGCAAGAACATTGCAAAGATATACACAAAAGAGAAGAGAAAGTTATATTTGGTTTTGAAATTCTAAACTTTCGCAACAAAATAACTTTTCCAAACAAAGTGTCTATGATTTCATTTGAATTCACTTGTCAAAGTTATTAATTTTACCTATACAAAATATTACGATACTGAAATAATATAAATTAGTTTTAAAGATTTATATCGGTACACTAGTAGTTAGTTTACTGGTACATTAATTGGTAGAGCTCAGTAGGGTTAATTTTAAAATAACAAAATCAGGCATTGCTCTGTATATTGATTCGATAAATATTAAAAATTACCTTTTGTTAAAATCATCAAAGTTTTTGATTGACCTAAATCAATAATACTTTACGAAGATTTTGATCGACTTCACGAAGTTGGCATTAAGATAGAATGAGCAATTTGCTTTTTTAACATTCCGAATTGTTGACATGTCAAGAGTTGTCATAAAGTCACTTGATATAGGAATATCAAATAAAATCTTGATCCAATCTTAGCAGATTTTATTTTGTATGAATAAAAAGCTCTCTTTTCATATTTTATTCCAACAAAGGATGGTGATTTTCTTTGCAAATACTTTTAACAAATCTTGCAAAGAAAGAATTTGAAATCTAAAGAAAATATTAGAAGGCTCTCCAAAGTTTCCCTGATACTATTTAGTGTGCATAATCATAGTTCTTGAATCTGAATCAAAATTAATTAGTAAACATTGTATACATATGAATAGAAAACCGTACAATAGTTAAGTACCAGATTTAAACTCGAGGATTTCGATTCAATCTTGAGTGCAACTCTTTTTTTTTCTCCAGTAAATTAATAAAACTATAAGTCAAGAGTAAAGACTCTCCTATGATCCACTTACATCCAGGAAAGTATACTCGGTTACGTTTCACTATCGCTTGTTATTGATGATCATGATCTTTAATATTTTATTGATTCAGAAAACATGGCAGAAGAAAAGTACAAAAAGCTGGTTAATATATGATTGGAATATATATATGCGTTAAACGTAATTAATAGATATAATATTCACAAAACGTTTGTATTTTTCATTTGATACTGCGATTCAACAGGTATTGTTTGACGAAAATTACCTGATGATCTATGAATTTAACGTCAACGGCCATTTCCAGGCGCACATGGTGCTCTTGCTTTTTTAAATACACTTTGAACTTGCGTTGTACAATCCGTATTATGCTCTTCAAGTTCATCACGAATCATTCTTTCTAAGTGTTCATGTTTCATTTCTTTACTCATTTTATCATCCTAGAAAGAAAGAAAAAAACCATAACAATTCTCACATTGTCTATCCTATATTTTCTCTAGACTTACTTCTGAAATACTATTCAGAATTTTTGTTAATGCTTCACGTCGTTTCATTTTTCCTTTTTCTATCGTTTCTAATTTGTTTAAAACATTATCAATCTAAATTTTAAAATTACGCATAAAAACGTAAGAAAAACAAACTGCGTCGTCATTACCCGAGAAACAATATTTCCAATAGAATATTCCATACGATCAATACGGTGTACTAGCATAACAAATTTATCGTATGCAATACGATTTTCATTATCACCCTCGTTTCCATTTGATGCTTGATCATTACCATGTCTAAATTAATTGATTTCGAGAGAAAAACCTATGAATAAAACTTTTTCTTACTGATCATGCGGATCATTTAAATCTTTAATATCCATCTCTAAATGATTTTCTTGTGCAGCTAAATCAGCTTTAAATCGACGTTGTTCATCATCACGAAGTACACGATCGCCATCAACATCATAACGTGAAAAAACATTTTCAATTTCAACATCCGCATAACCACGAGCTTTTAAATTTCGACGCCATTCGTCAAACTAAATGTTATTTACTGAATGCAAAAAAATAACAATAGAAGACGCCGACGACTTACTTCAATGACACCATCTCGATTGAGCTCAGCACTTTTTAATGCATTTTGTATATCAATAATACGCTGAAATAGAAAAAAAAACAAATTATGATAATTATCATAGATAATTTAATAACTTACATCTTGTTTAAAATTCAATCGGTCGAGCATTTTTTCGTAGGATTTTTGAAAATAATCACCCAATTCAAATTCCGACTTTTGTGTTGTTATATCACTTTTAACTTCGGAATACGTATCATTAATAATAGCCAAAAACATGTTCAATAATACAAAGAATACAAAAAATACATATGTTAAGAAGAATATAGGGCCAAGAACACGATGAGCAGTCAAAATTGCTAAAATGCAAATTCAAAATACAAGAAAAACAAAATAACATTTCTATTTTACCATTAAAATCAAAATCGCCCAAAATAATACGAAACAACGTAAAACTATAAAACAAAGTATACAAAAAGATTGATTCAAGTGATAAGAATTTACATCGAAATTGAAAATGTTTTATAATCATCAACCATTGTACCAAATAATAAATAACCCAGTTGTGCATATGCCAAAAAGACAATCATAAACATAACACTAAAACCCATTACATCTTTTGCACAACGTGATAAGGTTGTCGATAATTGCGTCATCGTTTTATTGAATGAAACATATTTGAAAATCTAAATAATTCAGTTTTTTTGCAAATTTTTAATAAAATATGGTCACAACGAATCTTATGTTGGCGTAGGGCTACTGAACTGGATCGGACATTTTTCTTGTGTCGATATGGGAACTAGTCTCATTATTATCGGACTAGGTGGTCGAAAAGCAGGCCCGAATGTAACGACGTAAAACATGAAAAATATTAATAGTAGAAGTGGCATATCATCATATATATATACTCAAGTATTCTAGTAGCTATAAAAACAGTTTGAATTTATGTCTTACAGCACTTTATTTGAGGTTTCAAGAAATCCAATTGAATTTTTGGAGCCTTCTTCTAGTTTATATGGTGAGACGTGCAGGAGAGGCATAGCAAGTGTGAGTGTTGACACAGTATCAGGTGCAATTACGACGTTATCCCTAATACATCTACTATAACTCGAATAAAGGCAACTATGCAAGATCTCAGAACGCTAAAAAGAAGTCATCGAATCTTTTTTTTTTGATTCATCTCTACGAATCAATCTTGGGTCTTTTCGCGCAAGAAGCATTACTCAATTATTTTCTGATATCTTACTTTAATCCATGCAAGAAAAACGGCAAATGCGACAATATTATTGAATTGTATTTGCCAGTAGGTAAGAAATTCAAAATCAGCAAAACTATTTTGATTTTTTAATAATTCATCAAGAATTTGCCCGACTTTGATTTGACGATAAATATTGAATGCAACACAAATATATGAAATGACTATGATCAATACATCAAGTACATTCCAAATCGATTTGAAATATTGCAATTTAAAATGTCGTATCTAAATCAAAACAATGGTTCGATCCCAAAAGTTCACATCGAACTTACTTCAAGTGTTTCTTCAACTGTATAATAAACTGTAAAAGCTGTGAACAAAACTTCACAGGCTAATACAAAATAATCCATGCTTGAAACATACTGAAATCATTCATAATTTTCTTCTACTGATTTTCTTTCTCTACTATTCAACGAGTACTTACACGAATGAGTTTGACTGTTGAAAACGATTTCGATGGTACAGCTCCGCCTGATGCCGGAAATTCAACCATTAATTTAATTTGACAAAACAAATTAATATTTGCATTATAAACGGTAAAATCTAAGAAGACAGCACGTGTACCACGATCTATCCATAGATTTGCATTTAAGTCCTTCAATTGAGCTGAAGCATCATTATAATTTGGTGTTAACTCTTGTACGAAACCGCCACCGCCATATACAGATATCAATCCACTTGTTGATCGACCTGAAAGTTGTTTTGATGTTTGATAATGCCAACTAAATATTTCATTAGATAACAAAGAAGAAAAAATGATACATAACACAAAAACAGAATAATCTTACGCATTCGGCGTTATAGTATCATTTTCCGGTAGATAGGAACTTCGATTTTCTCTACTACTACTATAGGGTCCATAACATTCACGTATAGATTGCTGAAATATTTCATGGACAGTACATGAATGGTTCGTAACCTTGAAAAAACTATTGAAAAACGCGAAAACAGAACAAGATTTTACTTACTCGAAGTTGCCGAATTCGTGGTAAACCAAGAATTTTATTTTCAAATAAAACATAACCATATTGATCGTTGGTTAAATTTTCTCCATTGTACCATTTTTGATCAAATAACGCGCTTATTACAGGGCCATCCATAACCTAAACATTCCAAACTGTATTTGAATAGATGCGCATACGTGAATCTTACCTTCCAAAAATCATCAAAATTACCAATATCATCATATGTTGGCTGAGCACCAAGGCCTTCAACGTTTCGTTCAGTAAAAACCGAACGTAAAACAGTTGTAAAATAATATGTTTTTGTTGATGTCATGCCAAATGTAACTTAAAAAAGAGCCAAAAATGTATAAATAATTGTTTTCAATAGAATACGAGTAACAGTAGGTTTGGAGAAAAAAAACTCATTATTATTTTACTTCAACGAAACGGTTTTTCTTCTGCTTGATTACAAAAATAGATGAAATGCTTTGTATACTTACTGATGCATAGAATAGCGATGAACACTAAGTAGAGAACAAGTTCTTTTATTGTAGTTTTGATGTATAACTCTTTGTTCTTTTGAAGATTTTTTTCTGTTTGTCGTGTTGCCCAAAGAGCTAAATATCAATGAACAAAATAAATAAATCTTAGTCACACATAAAACCTATGTAGTTTCGATGTTTTCACTATGGTCAAAAGCATTTAATTCAAATTTGAAAAATCATATTGAAAAATGTTAGTTTTCCCATTCGGGAAGCAGCTGTAAAATATAATTTTTTTTTTGTAAGCGTATCATCTTACATAGAAAAATATTCTAAAATACATTGTCAATCTACGAGAATTTCGGTGAGAAATCCATTAAATAGAAAGCTTGCTGAGACTATTGCGATTTGATTAAAACACTTTTATCAAAGTGAAAAGAACTTTTCATTTGACCAATAGGATATTTACATCGAATGCCACGAAGAATAGCTCGACCGAAGTTTGTTTTAGTAATTGGTTCATGTCGATCGGGTTCTGGATGTATTTGAGTTGTATTATTTTCATCTGTTCGAACAATAAAAATATTGGAACCCATCGGACTTGCTCCGCCACTGGTTTTCACTCCAACTGACTCTGCGTTAAAGTCTGCATTGGCATGAGATGTTGGTCTTGACTTGTTTCCCGTGCTCATATCGATGTTTTTTCTTGTGTGGTTCACTCTGCAAACACTTTTTAATGTGATATTGAAAAAAGAATTTCTCACGTCAATCTAATCTTTTTGTTGTTGACGCAAACTTGAGAGGTCCACTGAGAAATGTCGTTTCCTATATAGGAGAATTACTTCTCGTTTAGTATTTTTTATAATATTTTCTGTCTCTTTGTTTTACTTATTTTCATCAACCGGTATATTCTAATTAACGAGAGAGTAGTAGCAAGGGAATATATTAAAACGTAAAGTCATTCTTCTAAAGACTGTGTGCGAGCTACTTTCAGGAAAAAATAATAGTCGACAAGACTACTAGTTGCTATTATCGTTACTGAAAGAAAAAGCACTACGTCAATGGGAATAAAACATTATTTAACAATTCCTTAGTGTATATTGCTTAAAAAAAACTGTATCATGATATAGAAACAACAACAGAACATAAATTAATTCGAAAACAAGTCATACACGTTTAGCTCAAGACTACAATCATTTGCCGACAATAGAAAAAGGTTATTAAATCCGTTTTTTTATTTACAATTGGCTCTTTGATTCGATTTGCCATAGCCGATATCAATGCAGAAAAAAAGTGAAACAATAAATAATTCATGATTCCTAAACAGTTGTTGTTTTTGTTTGCTTGAAAATGCTCAAAGCTCTATTTAATCATCTAAAAGTAATTGCCATAATAACAAACTATTTGGTCACGTTTTTTCTCTCTTGAGTAGAAAATTCATGTTTGGAGAAGCGTTAAAAGACGTTTTTTCAAGTAAAGTGTAAAATTTGATTTTTTTCGCTGGTGAAAACTTTAATTTGTTTTATTTGAAAGGCGTTACACGTCGGCCGGGACAACTCTAATTTCGTATGACATAAAATTTTGAAAGACAAATATTGATACTGAAAATAAGAAAAGATAATGTTGATCTTTCTGTCTTCTACAATAAAACATCAATCGCCCAAATGAAATCAATTATGCGCAAGAGACGAAATTATCCATTGAAAAAATAGAGCTATACTAATAGTCTCAAGTTATTTGTTAATATTCACCATGAATTTTCTTCTACGATTGGTATGAGTTTTTAGTTTGTTTCGATTGTAATTAACATCATTTTGGCATATCGCATGTTTCAAAACAAACATATTTTCTCCTATGTAGAGATTGCCCTTTAACTTAAGATAAATAATAATAAAAAAAAATTCTTATCGACACTTGTTGATATTCGACAATAATTTCCGTTTCTCCTCTACGCTATGCCATTGAGTATTCGCGGTTACGATTGAATTCATGTAACTTCCTTCTGTTATTTAAAATTCACGAAAAACTGTCAGAATTGATTTTAACTTAGCGATCTGAAAAATGAGCGCCAACCTTTGTCTAAAGACTTTCATGACATTTGATAGAAAATATTCGTATTTGAGTTTTATTCAATAGAATTCATCTGTTGTCTTTTACCGCATAGAATAATTTGAATTGAGATTTACTCCTATAAAGAGCGATGTTTCTTGTCAACAAATATCATTAGAATAAATTAAGATACATTAAATGACGAAATTTATCTTTCTTCTTTTTTTGTCTATTTGCTATATAAAAGAAAACGAAATAAGTAACCTTCGCGATTCTCAGTGGTAAGAAAAGATTCTTTTTCTTTGCAGGCATATAGACCAACAAAGGATTCTGAGTGTAATCTAATCCTCATGTCTTCAACGAAACACATGATGTGGTTGACTGCGAGTAAGCATGCATTTTTGTCAACAGTAATTTGTTCCATCTTTCAACTTTATCTGTCGAGTACAAAATCGTTTCTCGTCTTTTTTTTGATTTTATCGATTAGTGACAAAAAAAATAGAGAAAGGATTTTTTTCTTGGTGTCTCTTTCATGGTTTTTTTTTCGAATTCGCCTATTTGCTTTGTGTAAATGCATTCGATATGCATCAAACGAAGACTAGAATATTTTGTGTTTCCTGTGAAGTGAGAAGACATTTTAATCTTCATACTCTTCCATATATATATATATGTACAGGTCATAAAAGATCATTTTCATAGTCGATGATGTTACAGCCTCTTGAAAAAAAAAACATTTATCAATAAGTCTATATCATATTCTAATAGACACAAGGTGAGTGACTAGGAACAAAAAAATAGTCTGTTCAAATTTGATGACGTGTGGTAAGATTAAACATATTATCATTGAAATGCGAAGGGTGAGTTTATAATATATAGATTCGTCGTCTTGATGTTGTTGTATGACATCCTTAAGTCCAAAGTAAACATGTACGAAAAATAGGAGGAAGAAGAAGAAGAAAGTAAGAGACCTATGTGTAATTAAATGTGATGTAATCATTGATGTAAAAAATCTTTTTGTATGATGTGATCATCTTTCATGTTCGCTTTTGTTTTAATCAAAATACGTTAATCGTAAGTATGAAGAATAAGAAAAGAGAATAGTAACGAATGGCATTGACTTGCTCTTTATGATGAGAAACAAAATAAAATGGCTATGATAAGCCTTGATTTTATATATGGCAGAATAATAAAATACTATACTAAACTATTAATCGTTATAATAAAAAAACAGAGAAGTTTGCTTTTATTTTTGATTTGAAATAAGTTATTGAACGAAATATATTAATATGGATATATTGAGTTTTGCGACGAAATTAAGCGCTGGAAAACACCATTCAATACAAAATGATGATGTTTTTATTGATCGACTCAATCATAGATATACAGTAACAATGATATTGGTCTTTGCTGCTATTGTTACAACTCAACAATATTTCGGTTCACCAATAACATGTTGGGTAAGAGTTTTGATTTCATTCGCATTTCAATTTCGATCTATTCTAGGTACCCGCACAATTTACTGGTGGTTACGAAAAATATGCGAATGACATCTGTTGGATAATGAATACGTATTATATTCCTATGGAAAATGATATTCCACATTCAGAAACAACACGAAATGAGCGTGAGTTGCAGTTGTTTTTTCATTGCTTTGTAATTTATTGACATATGTGTGCATGCTAATGATTAGAAATGTTGAAATATTACCAATGGTCACCATTTATTTTATTGTTTATGGCGCTTTGTTTTTATTTTCCACGTATGCTTTGGAGATCGTTAAATAATAGATCCGGTTTAGATATTGAAAAGTTAGTTGGTGCAGCTTTAAAACAGGAGCAAACGGACCAACATGAAGAACGACAGAAAAGCATTGATTATATTACGAATTCGATACGTGTCTATATTGAAAATCGGTATACTTCTCCAGAACAACCCAATTATCGTCCGAAAAATTGCTTACAACGATTTGTATATCCATTAACATTTTGGCGTCATCGTCATCTAAGTTCATTTATAGTTGTATTATTTACATTTGTTAAATTTTTATTTCTTCTTAATTCATTAGTACAAATATTTCTTTTAAATGCGTTTTTGGGTAATGATTATCATCTATTCGGTTTTGAAGTTATTTCAAAATTTCTTCGCGGTCTTGATTGGGGCGAATCGAAGCGATTTCCCCGCGTTACATTATGTGATTTTCATATACGTGAAATAGGCATTACACATCGATATACCGTTCAATGTGTTTTACCGATTAATTTATTTAATGAAAAAATTTTTCTTATTCTTTGGTTTTGGATTTTACTATTAGCAGCTTTTAATACGGGTGATTTTATTGCATGGTTAGCACGTACTTTGCGTATTGATAGTCGTACAGCATATGTAAGACGAAAACTAGCCATGAATCGTTCTTCGGACAATGAATCAACGGATCAATTCACTAGTCCAGAACAAAGAAAATTGAATGAAAAAGTTCGTAATAAAGCGTTCGTTCGTGATTATTTACAAGAGGATGGCTGTTTTACACTTCGTCTTCTTGCACGCAATGGACAAGATATAATTGTTGGAGAAATCATTGATAAATTATATCAACATTTTTGTACGATCTACGAGCGCCAACATGGCAATGCGGATCGAACATTGGCATTAACTAAATCTAATCAGCATTATTCATCGCTACCACCTGTTCAACCACGGCAATTTGAAATATCAAAAAATGATGAAGAAAACCGACATTTAGTCCCACAAAATAAAGCGTGATGACCACATGAATCTTCTCTCGTATTTCTTTCTTTTTTTTTATATTCTCTACGTTCTATTATGTGATATGTTTTAGATCAGTTTAAGAATGAATGAATTAATACCATAGGAAACAAAAGATGAAGTTTTCTATTCGATGATTCATTCAAGGACATTTTACTAGTGATATTTTAAATCAGCATATGCGTGATTTTGTTGAAGAACGATATGAAATTTTCACATATTGACTAGTCCTATATTTTCAAGGTAATATTAAACACGATAGAAAATTTTCAACCAATTCAAATCAATATTTCAACATTTTTTCCTTCTGTTTCTAAATGAGTTTTTATCATAGGTAAATAAATTTATGTCTTGTCAAGTGTTTAACCGATTATGAAGAAAAAAAGGTCATAAATTAGTCAACTAAACAATTTCTATGTAAATCATGAATGTCCGGATCGTTAGAAAATCGTGAAACTTGAAATCGTTGATAATTTTTATCTTCCAGTTTGCTGTATATGTTGATAAAGAAAAATTTATTTAACTTAGAATTACCATATATTCAAGGTTGATATTTTCATTCGTGATATTAAATCAATATGAAATTTAGAATTGATTTGTTCTAAACATAGAATTGAATTAGTTCCAATGATACTTCTCTTAATCTTTCAAAAGTCAATAAACAAAGTAAATATTCATTTAAAACCTATTAATAAATATTGTTACGTTTAAAAACCAGATGCAGACCTTGGTTTTCAATCCTCTTTTCAAAAATTATATTATGTCATCTGGTTTTTTTATATATGTATATATAGATATATATATATATATATACGAAACAGCAAGAAAGATAACAAAGATACATATAAGGTATTCTGATTCCATTTCCATTTAAACAAAAAAAAAAGAACTCACGAAAAATGCAGACATAGATAACTCAAATATTCTCTTTTATAACACTTATAAACATCGACTAGGATGTATATTCGCGTCTGTTTACAAAACCGAACAAGAAAAATTCGCTGTCCCAAAATGAATACATAAAATCGTTCACAATAAAGAAAAACAAATGACCAGAACACACGACAATTAGAATATGAAATACAGTTCATTCCTTATTCACCTAGGCATAAGACAGATTAATAAAGGAAATAAATATACAATTGCGTCATTTTCAAACAACAATCAAAACGAAACAAACAACAGTCAAAATAATACATAAGATATTGCGCTACAAAACTGACGACAAGAAAAGAAGAAAAAACATCAATCACAAAAGAAAGACTTGCTTGGCTGTTCATTCTCAATCGTATTTTAAACTATTCGTGTTCGTTTTTTCTTCTTTTACAATACTGTTCGAAAAAGACAAAGAACTCTCACTGTAATTTTTTAAGATTAATCTAAAAAATGACTAGGCCTGTTTATTTAGGCATGAACAGGTGATGATACGTTCGCCAGTAAATTATGTGTTGATTGATGGTGGTTTTCTACTTCTTCTTCTTCATCCACGTCATCATCGCCATCATTCTCTTCATCTTCATCAATATCGTTTGAACTTTCTTTTTTTGACATATTCACTGGTTCTTGATCATCAATATTTGATGACTTTATGATTAATTGAGAACGATTAATTGGTTCTAATTTAACTTTATTTGGTACAAATATTTCATTATGCTGCTGTTGGCTTGATAAAGCATTAGAAAATAATGGTTGTGTGACTGTTGTTGTTGCATTCGCTGCACTCAACGTTGTACTTGTATTAGTTGTTGTTGTTGTTGTTGTTGTGGAAAGATTATTATTTGGTATTCGAGAACGATGACTTGACCGTAAATGTGAATACCAATCTTTTGGTATTGGAAATGTTTGATTACATAACTCGCAACGATGTGGTCGTGTACCAGAATCATGTGTTTTAACATGACTATTAAAATTACCTATTGTTCGGTAACTCTTCAAACACAATGGACATGCGTATGGTTTTTCACCCTAAATAAAAGAAGGTTTAATTGAATTGAAATAAACTGTTGAAACACCTGCCACGATTAAGCATGCAACCGAGCCGGCAGTAGAACAGGAAGTTCGACTTCGGCTATACGAAGGAGTATGAGCGAACGAAATCGGAAGTTCATACGCGGCCCATGTTTAGATACCATGGTAAACAATGCATAATCATGCTTTTTCTCTAGTCGTCAGCTGGGTCATTTTTTTTCTGTCGATGAAAAGAGGTTTTTATTTGTATTTTAGAGTATAGTATGTTTCTATGTAGAAAACTTGTCCAGAAATAAAGAATTTCTGGTGTCTTGCTTTTTTCCTCAGTTAATTGCCATTAGGAACAGATAATGCGAATTAATATGGTTATATTGATACCTCTATCAGTAGTGAAGCAACAGACTAGAGAATAGTTTGTTTTGATGTTGTAACTATTTGTCCATGTTTATAAACATTTGCTCGATAGAGAGAAGAAATACTGCACCCTCAAGTTTTCGTATACGCTAGTACTTTTATATTTTCATTACACATGAAAACTGCCGACCGGTAATAGTAATCGGCTGGTAGGTTTGTTTGCTTACCGTGTGAATTCGAACATGAATTTGAAGATCTCCAGAATTTGTAAATCGTTTTTCACAATAAGTACTGAAAGTAAATGTGAAATTTTCTTATGGAAAAAAACAAAATTTCAATTTTTAGTTACCATGGATAAGGTTTATCATTTGTATGTCTTCGTACATGAATTTGTATATTCGTCACAATTTTTTCACAAAGACCACATTGATACTTTTTTAAATTTCCCAATTGTTTTGCCATAAACACTTGCTTTTGTCCTGTTTGGTTAATTGCTGTTATTGTTAAACCCTCAGCTGTAGGCGTGGTTGATATTGTTGATGATAATTGCTTATTCACATTTGGGATATTTGTTCCATTCTGTTGAAGACCATTTGTACTTATACTCGAACTATCATTACTTGCATCACCCGTCGAAAGGATGTCATCGTCTTGGTCATCTAACGATGGCGAAAGTATTGTGGCGACATTTGTATAACTTGTTGGAACTGACGATGAAAAGATATTATTTGTTGTTGTTGTTGTTGTTTCTAATGCAGTGGCAGCTGATGATAATGATGTTGGTTTTCGACGTGTACGACTTTTTGATGTATCTTTTAAAGAATAATTTAGTTTTTCTTTCTTTCTCATGCATTAGAAAGAAAATATTCAATTCACAGCAAACATGCGTCTCATGTCAAACTCATGCTCTCTTACCTCAAACTATTTAGAATACTAATAACAATATATCTTAACTTTTCTCGTATGGATAAAATTTTAAAGAAAAAAAATATCTTACTATGATCTGAAGTAACATCATTAAGGCCATTTGATAAATTGAGACCATTCGAGCCAATATCAGATAGAGTTTCCGTTCCCTGTTAACAAAAAGAAAGCGATACTAATTACTAATAAATTTAATTTGCAGGCTAATAGATCCGAAGGTAAACCCAAATACAATATTTTAGCTTTTTTTTGAGTGTCGGGATAAGTGATCACTAAACTCTCTTCTAGTATCACATTTAGCCACTTAAGATCGCAAGAGTGGAAAGAAGTCGACACTTATTGATATCGATTTTTTCATTAAAAACAGAAAATAGTTCAAAGTAGCATGTCATCAAACTTGTAAAAAATCGAAGAATTTATTTTTAATTAACTCAGATCGATCAAGTGATCCGGCTATCAACGATCTATATATTCTTATCTATCACGATATCTTCGCTCAAACACGAGCTACAATTTAATTCTCTTGAATAGTCAAAACTGCAAATTAAGCATTGCAAAACAAAAATCAAAATAATTGGAATTCGAACGTTCCGCTAAAAGTCAACAATACATGTTTCATTAGTTATTCCCATGTGTATTCCGAGGTCGATTTCTATTTGAAGGCGATGAAAACGTTAGTGTTCTTTTCATATTAGTGAACAATAAAAAATTGTTCAAGATTGAAGAGTGCCAACGCCCTCCTCCTCCTCCTTTTCCCTCTTCGCCTAGTCAATATGTTATACAAGAAAGAAAGCCCGATAGAAATAGCTCTACTTCCTCCCGAATTCTAGCTCTTTAGTAGAACAGACTGTATATACATGTTACAGGGGAAATTGAAATTTTAATCTCCCCTAGGGCAAATTAAAATTTTGTTTTTTCCGGGTTCAATTTATGAGAAAAAGTAAAGATTTTGACTTCAAAACGTACTACATTCGCACCCACATCAACATTGGCATCTAATTATCAAGTTCCATCACATCAGTCTTTTCAAAATACCTGAATTCGCGCAAAAGACACTCATCTTATTTGTGGGTATGAATGTAGCGTGTACATGAGGGTGTGGGTGTAAGTGCGTGTATGGGTGCTAGTATTAGTGTGGGTATGCATGCAGTACGTTTTAAAATCAAAACTTTTACTTTTTCTCATAAATTGAGCCCGGAAAAAAACAAAATTTTAATTTGCCCTAGGGGAGATTAAAATTTCAATTTCCCCTAAGGGCTATTTTAAATAGCCCTGCATTTCAATCTCCCCTGTAACATATATATATTTTTTTTTTCTTTGCCGTATTATTTGAAAATTCAACATACGGATAGAAGAGAGACGGCAATACGTTCAATGTGATTGCCTTTCACCGAGTTGAACGGTCGACTATTTATTGATGATGGAGAAGATACAGAACCGGGCGTTGTTAAATTAAATAAAGAAAGATTATTAATTGATATATCAGTCATAATACTTGGTTTAAGTAAATTAATACAATTATAAGATTCATTATTCGATGTGTCCGAAAGCATATTCTACAAAAACCAAAAGGAAAAACATAGATGAACAATGCCAAAAAAATAAAACTCTATTATTTATTTACCAACGGCTCTTGATCTTTCGTTGAACGTTTAAATTTCTTCTTTTGATATGTTGTTGTTTCATTTGAACTCTCATTTTTTCGCCTTGAATTTGCTCGTTTATTTGATAGTGATGATGAAAATAAATTTTGCGTCTCAATAGGCTCATTATCGTCATCATCATTATCATCATCATTATTATTATTATTATTATTATTATTATTATAAGGCGATGGAATTTTCACAATCAATTGTACACTGCTTGTTGGTTTTTTATTATGATTTAATGTTTGATTGATATGTTTTGGTGCGCCTTTACGTTTCGATAAACGTTTTGGTTCACTTGCTTTTTGCTCCATGATTATTTTCGGTTGCGATGAACTTTTTATTTGTTTATCTAATTGATAACGAACGATTTGTGATGTTTTACGAAATTTAGATCGAATCGTCTTTTGTGTTTGTTCAAATGAGCGATAGGCTGTTTCAAGTTTTGTCAGTGATGTTGCACATGTACCACAAATCACATTTGAATAATGATCATTTGGATTATTTTCAGGCAAACTTATACATAAATAACGTACAATTAAATCACGATAACGAAATGGACGACGTTTGTAAATATTGAAAATTCGATTTGGATGGTGTGAACACCAGATTTTATGATGTAATGATGATGTATCTTTCAGACGCGTATAACAAAGACGACAACGATCTTTTATGCTCGTCCCAGTGGTCATTTCTATTTGAAAGGAGAAAATATATATATGAAAGTAACTAATGGGCATGATTATGATCGATGGAATATAATAGAAAAACGTATTTACGTAGTATTTTCTAGTTGAAGAAAAGGAAATCTAATTCATGAGATGTTAACGTTCTATTTATTAAAACAAAATCATATTAGGATTATAATGACCGTGATCTCACTTTAGAGTGTGTGCAGGAAAAATAAAATACAGCTATAAGCTGACAAAATTCTTCACTCAGGTAACTTTTTCTTCTTTTTCTTCTACCAACAACATACTTCGATTATACTATTACACACTTAACATACATACAGCGAAATAGTATATGTAGGAAGATAGAGAGAGAGAAAAAAAACAGAATGCCGTACTGGTTTTTTTGTCTTTCTCTATCTTACTATCAGAAATCTCTCTTTTCTTTGAATTTGTTCAGTGACGATGGCGGCAACAATGTCGGTGGTCTTCTTTGCGCGTTCGCTTGCGTTTGCGCGCGTTGACATAACTCTCTCTAGTCCTCCCGGAAAAATATATGATGAAAAAAATACGTATGGAGATAGCAAGCAACAGTGGGTGTTCATGAAAAAAAAACTGGAGGGGGGGGGGGGGGGGGGGGAAGAAAAAT
>CAJNYU010003701.1:17920-47500 GCA_905331475.1 Rotaria socialis
CCCCCCCCCCCCCCCCCCCCCCCCCCCCCCCCCCCCCCCCCCCCCCCCCCCCCCCCCCCCCCCCAGAGAAGAAAAATTCTCTTCGAACTTCCCTTCGGTCGGGCATGAACATATTTTGCACGCACACAACTAAATCACCAGGAGAGACAGAGAAAGCGAGAAGAGCGCGTTGCTTACTCGTTCGTTTTCTCTCATGTTGATTCTCATGATGATGAAGATGATGATGTTCAGGACAGTTCTTCTTTTTTTTCTTTTCTCTCTCTCTCTGTCGCTACACAAACGAGAGAAAGAAAAAGACAGGCTCTTTTTTGAAGGGCGGCACGACGCGCTTGTTCGTAGCACGGTTAGGATTGAACAGCGCAATAGTTATGTTCCCTTCTTTTTTCTCTCCTCTACAAAAACTCCTCCTTTTTCTTCTGCTTTTCTTTTCTTTTTCTTTTTTCTTCTCTTACTCTTGTCATCATGTTCACAATTGCGTGTATAATGCTTCTATGTGCATATTTCCAAGGTTCCCTCCTTCGGTTTTTGTCTAACTTGTCGTTGGGAAAAAATGAGAATAGAAACAAAAAGAATAAAAAACGAGAAGTTGTATAACACGCATACATGGATAGATTTTTTTCCTTTTCTTTTCTATTCACCAAATGTGTGTGTTCAACAGAGAGTCTTCTTTGTACTTTTTGTCTCCGACATTCTTCCTTTGCTGAGAACAAAAACGTTCGACTTGAGCAGCAATAGAAAGACGATAAAAAGCAAGACACATAAGCAGAGAAGAAGAAAAAAAAGAGGCAAATACACGCCTATAGCACTATCACGGAAATGATGTATTGCACAGAGGGGAACAAAAAATGGAGTTTTTTGTATATAATAAAACAAAAAAGAACGGGAAACTTTTGTGTATAGGATAATAGGAAACATTTTTAATAATCGAAGATTACATCTTTATGTAGAGTGCTTTCGTTTTTTTCTTCGTTTTGTTTTATTATATGTCTTAAATTAATTTAATGACAATATAAAAAAAATAAACTTTATGGCAACATTCTGAAGTAACTGCTCAAATAAAAATCCATTCTTATTTCGATTTACTTACATACAGAAGACAAAAAAATGTCCAATTGTGTATGTTAATTCACTTGTTTTATCAAGGTGACAACAGGCTATGCACAACAAAACTTTATGCTGCTTCTTCTTTTTCGTTGTCTATTTATTCAGCTACTCATTTTGCATACACTATCAAGCCACCTTCTTTCTCTGTATACACTCACATGCTGCTGCTATTACATTCTTGTTACGAAAGATGACTAGGTTCTGTCTCTCTCTCTCACACACACTTACTTTCGCACGACGAGAATCTTTATCTACATCACACGACATCGTCGTCGTCAATGTATTTTTTACATTGTTGTTGTTCTCTCTCTCTCTCTCTCTCTCTCTCTCTTTTTCCCTGTCGATTCTTACCTGTTCCCTTCGTACAAGAGAAAGACGTACAACAAGCCAGCACAACGCGTGGATAAACTTTTTTACGCCGAGTATGCATCTGTGTATGTTCTTCCTTTTGGCGACTGCGCCGATTCTTTTTACATTTTATCAATTTTCCTTTTCTTTAGTTCGTTTTGTAACAGACAGATGAAGTAAAAATAAAAAGAATGCATTGAATACATACGCTGTTTCAAGGACAATGAGACCAATCGTCACCAGAGATTCGTTGACGATATTTAGTGTCTTTTTTTATTTTATTTTTCTCTATCTTTTTGGTTCTTTTCTTTTCTTACTGCATGATTTCGACAGTGCCTTCTTCATATTGTGTATCCAAAAAGCAGCAGCTTTCGTTTTTCTACATCAATGTTATGTCGTCCCTTTTCTTGTACATTACACTCAGCACACATACAATATACAACGTATGTTCTTTATCGCTCTCCCTTCTTTTCTTGCTTGCTATCTCTCTCTCTCTCTCTCTCTCTCTCCTATTTTTTTTCTACCAAAAAAACCGAATACTGACTAATTGTCTTTCTGTGCATGTACGTTTCTCTGTTACGATTCCTACTACTGCTTCTCCTTCTGATAAAATATGTATAAATAAATAAATCGAAGAATAAGAGAGAACACAAAATCAGATTTAAGAATTGCGATTCGATTATGATTAGTTATTGTTTAGTGAATGCAGCATCAAATTGTTTGTCACCACGTTTAAAATCTAATCGACGCACGAATTGAAGTGACTCTTGAGCTCCTATTTCTCTATCCATATCTCCATCTTCCCATTCGACCGACAAGGGACCTTCATAGTTAATTTGATTTAGAGCACGAATAATTCTTTCGAAATCAATTTTTCCGCGGCCAAGTGAGCGAAAATTAAAAAATCGTCTTGGATCACCAAACACCGTATGCCCACCGAAAACTCCGGCTTCACAAGGACGATTCCAATCGAAATCGACATCTTTCATATGCACATGAAATATACGCGATTTAAACCGACGTAAAAATTCAATATAATCAACACCTTGATAACCCAAATGTGATGGGTCAAAATTGAAACCAAACGATGGATGATTATCAACTGCATTTAATGCACGTTCAGCACTAACAATATCGAAAGCTATTTCGCTTGGATGAATTTCTAATGCAAAATGAACATCACATTTTTTATATTCGTCTAATATTGGTTTCCAACGTTTAGCGAAATCTTCATAGCCTTCATTGATCTGTTCGGGACTAATCGGTGGAAAACCATAAAGTAAATGCCATATACTTGAGCCAGTAAAACCGTTAACGATTTTAATACCTAAATTTTTTGCAGCATACGCAGCAGCAATCACTTCTTGAGCGGCTCGTTGTTTAACACCTTCAGATTCTCCATCACCCCAAACGTGTTCTGGTAAAATGGGTCGATGACGTCGTTCATCAATACGATCACACACAGCTTGACCAACTAAATGTGCTGATATAGCAAATAATTTTAAATTATATTTTGATAATAAAGAAAGAATTTCGTGACAATATGATTGATCAGTAGATGCTTTGTGAATATCAACATGCCCACCGAGTTCTAATCCATCGAAACCCCATTCACGAGCTTTAGCTGCAAGAATTTCCAAGGGTATATCAGCAAATTGTGCTGTAAATAAAGTAACTGAACGCATCTAAAATATGTATATTTAGGAACTATATTAAGAGAGAAAAACAAAATATTCTCGACTAAAATTTACTAATCATACTGAGATAAACAAATTGATTTATCTAAATTTATAAGAATAATTCATTTTTCGAATTAAAAACAAAATGTTGCTCTTTTTTTAAGAACTTTATATTATTGTAAATAGGTTAAAATAGTTGTCCACAAGAATTTCAATTGAACACAGATTTGTCTAGTTTAAACAAAAACTAGATATGTGTGCAATAGGATTGTTCAAATGCGTAATTTCTTCATCTAATTCAAGACAACAACGCTAATAGCAATATGATAGAATGCTGTTTTCTATTGCTTGAATATTTATAATAATAAAAAACCGTAAAAATTGAAAAAAAAAGATAAAACAGATGAATACATCAAGAGAGACGCTGATACGACAAGAGATATAGTAGCGACAAAATACATACGAATTTAGCTATGATTGGTTTTTGTTTTAAATCAATGAAATATTTTGTAAAAAGTGTATATCTTATTTGCATTCAAATACTGAAGAATAGATATTGTAGACTCAAATAACTTGGTATTTTGATCATCGACTGTATTGATACGACAATAAGTCATGATTGAGAAAAATAATTTTTCAAACTATTCTATATTTCGTATTGCATATAGATCATTATAAGTAATTTAAAAATCAATAATTGTTTATATTTTTCATTGGCCAAATATTGTACAATCGCAATTTTCAAGATCTTTCTTGCAATGATATTTATATATTTATCAATCATTCGGCGTTCTAATTTTAGAAGTGAAGTTGTTTTAACAGAAGTAGAACACTAAATTATGAAAGAAAGCATAATAGTCAGATTTTGCTGGCGGTCTCGAGTTTTCAGTGGGATCGGTTGCAAATTAATCATGATGGGTTGTAAACGACCAACTTTATATAACCATCGTTCGATTGATTTCTTCTTGAACGTTTTGAGTTCTAGTTGAATAAAATATTTCACAAATCATCATCGAAATAGACCCAAGAGGGAACAAGCAGACTTCTGGACTTCTTGTACTTCTTGGTACTTCCAAAATGTATTGAATTAATTTTTTCACTTTTGCTTTATGGTAGTACTATTGCTATATATTGTACTGCGCTATCGTGCCCGTGAGTAAGAAATGTCTTTTGCTCGTGATCGTGTTCGTAGTCGTGATTGAGAAAAAAAATTCGTGGTCGTTATCGTGAACGACATTAAGATTCCGTGATCACGAATTTAACGTACAGTTTCAAAATCTCAAATATTTATTAAAATTTATTATGTTTTCAAAGAATTTCTACTAGAATACAAATGAAAGCAACTGATTATGACTGTTAATTTTTATTAACATTGAATTTACCGAATGAAATACGTTGGGGAAATATTGCAATCGAATGACCAAAACGTTTTCGTGCCTCTTATAGTCACATAGAAATATTCGTGGACGCGATCAAAAATTTCAATCACACAGTACACTAGTGCTATGATATCCACTTATAATAGTTATTTTAAATAACGCCTGAGCACATCGATGCGGAGACGGCGGAATGGCTCCAATCTAGAATAGGCTCACTTTTTTTGAGAAAATTATGTCTGTCGATGTAAAAATACAGGATTCATAATTTGATTATTATCATAAGACTTTAATTTTTTTCTCTATGATCAATGAAAAGTTTTAATGTAGTTTGCATCAGCTACACTCTAGTTTTTATCAAGTCTTAATCGAATATAGTCAGTGTGAATTTCGTAATCCATGAAATTTCGATTTTTTACGTTGTTTTTGATAAAAACGGTTTGAAAATTGATTAAAACCTCATTAGTATAAGAAATTGCTTTATTCATTTCAATCTGATTCCAGTCCTAATTTTGCATTTATGAATGTGAACCAGTTGAAAAGTATTTTGTTTTTTACAATGACGATCGTTGTCGATTTTCTAGCTAGATTTTGATTGTTTATAAACGTGATTAGTATCTAATGCATGATTCCACCCGAAATTACAGAAACTATAACCAATTAACTGAAAAATGTTATTGAAAAAGCATTAGAAATTATAGCCTAACAAGAAATAGGCCTGTTCGGTAGCTAAAAACGAGTTTCTTGTCTTGATCTTTTTAAATAAAATCAGTGAAAGCGCTTCATCAAGTTGATAGTGAGATTTTTATTAGTTTTACCTATGGTATTTCTGTTCATAACCTTGATTCGCTTTTAGTTATCATTTGAATTGTTTAATAGAATTACACTAGAGGATGAAATTTCATGAAAACTAGTGGGCTTTGTGCTTTATTGTGAAAGAAAGGTAAAGTCTGATTTTGTTTATCTGGTATTGCGACAGGAAAGGAGTAACGCTTTCAAATATTTAGTAATGTAATGAAAACCGACAAAAACCAACGATTTTACTGATTCATTAACTGGCTCTATTACAACTACTAGTCGGCAATTTTTCGAGTAAACTGCGATTGGCCTCTACAATTTACCTAGTTTTTGTGGCAGGGATACAATTCAAAAACTATTTTAAATAGAATATTGGAAAAAGAAATTCAATTGTTCTATACTAAAAAGAAACAACTCAACATCAATCTAATTACATGTCAATGAAATTCAAAAAATATATCATTGAACAAAAGTTAGAAGTAGCTGAGATATGGGCTGAAAATCTTAGAGTACGTCATTGGTCGAAAAACTATGAAAATAAGCATTAGTAGAAAATTTTTATATTTTGTCGAACCTATCAAGCCTTTGGTGTGCCTATTTGAAGTTTGCCTAAATCTAATCTCCTCAAATCTATGTTAGATTCGCGTCTACCTCAGCCTTTATCTGTCCTAATTTGAGCCTATCCAGCCCTAATGGCTCCACCTCCACTAGCTTGCCGGTTATTAACTGATAAAAACACCTGCTTGTGAAATGGTCGACTCTCTCGAGTCATTCAATCAAGCCGCAAAGATAATAGCAATCGTTTTTAATGTTTTATCGCTATGATTAGATTTTTTCTTTCGAATAAATTGGAAGAAATTTCTATGCATATTCATGTACCTATACAGTTCTAATCGTGCTTTTCTGTACTTGTACTTTTCCGTACTTTTGTGCTTCGGAAGTACCGAAGTTCGCTTGTTCCTCTTTGAATAGACCAATAAGGAAAGCTTGATTTGGAAGTATTCGAGAGAACAATTCAATAATTATTTTCTAGATTAGACGAACTCACAAGTAAACGTCAAATTAGAGTTCGCTTAATAGATTTTCTCTTACGATTATCTAGTTTTCTGCTGGTCAGTTACGTACGAAATAAAATCTGCTTTTTTTTCTACAGATTTTTATTCGTGTTTCGTAATTTTTCATGCTTGAATGACACTATGCTTAATCGAAAGTAAACTGCCAACAAAGAGTTATGATCATTCTCATTTATCATTTACCTTTTTTTTTAGTTAGCTATCATGAAAAAAATATTTTGACAGTGATTTTTGTGGATAATTAGTAATTACAATGGGCGCAAGAGCTATGCTTGAATAAAATGATATTTAATGCGAAAAACAAAACGATGTCATGCTTTTGATATTCATTTCTCGCTGCGTAGTAAACGTCAGCAAGCTCACCATTCAATACTTTTATACCTTAAATAAGTATTTGTTTCATAGTCAATCGGTGTTGCAATAATAAATGTAAATAAACACAGTACCGGCTTATGTATAATATCGGTCACAGTCATTAGAGTCGTTTTAGGTTATTTTTCACACTATTAGCTGAAATTGTTGAGTTTTACACGCACAACAAATCATCTTCGCTGACTATTAATCGTTTCTTCAAGTCAAAATCGGATTTTTATTAACTACTAGCGAATCATCAATATTGATATTAATATTTTATAGCGAATTCCATTCAAGAAGCTATTGTTCGGGAACTCAATCATTGGTATTTTGCTAAATAGCTTTTGAATGAGTTTTGATTGTAATCAAGAGTGGTCTTTTGTTACAACAAAAAGCTAAAAATAGAGGGCCAACTCTAGTTGTCATAGAATATTGTACAAAAGCTTTCTTCAAACATTTTATGTTCGTTACAGTCATATTACATTTTTCTATGGAGACATTTTCTGCGTTAACGACTATTATTAGATTTTTTTTTATTATGAAAGGCATTACTACGGGTGATGTTTTCCGGCGAGTTTTAAATTTAAACTATCTCCAAAGCTTATTTCTGGGCTTGACAGATTTTAATGAATGAATTTAATTTGATCGAAACCAATTCTCAAATAGCACAGTGATATCGGAGAGACGAAGAGTCAAATCGAACTGAGCACTCTCTTCGTAACACTTCATTGAATATTTTGAGGAGGAATTAAAAAACTGCTACTATGCTCAGAATCAAAAATCTTCTCTCGTTTATAGACGAAATAATCGATTTGCTCAACAACTTTCTAGGCCATACATATATGTGAACGCTTCGATGAAAAACATTAGCATTTTGTTTTGAGAATATTCAGTAAAATTTTCGAACTCCCACTAAAGAAGAATTGTTTTAGAAAAGACAGGAAAAAATAGGCAATACTTTGTTTATTTACTTGTCAAGTTGCAAACCTCATTATTCTTCTAGAGTTTCAGTCAGCCCTATCTAGGAACGTGCATATTCAGTGGAAGAAAGTTTCTCGTCACATAAAGCTCTGATGCGCACTTGAGAATTAAAATGAGGAAAGCGAAGTATCGTGTACATCAGTTCATCTTGAGAATAGTAGTGCACAAACTATGCATTTTTTATACAGCCGTGTTCTGAAAATTTGTCAGGCAGAAATTTCTGTTCCAAGAATTTTGCCTTTCAATCGACTCCTTTTTTCCATCATCTAAAAATATCATTAATCAAAGTTTTAGAACAAATTATTCGAGTGAATTCGTGCCATTTTAAACTTAATACTCAAAATCCTAGATTACTAACTTCAAAGTATCTTATTTATATATGATACTTTTCTTGAGGAAACAAATTAACAAGCCAGACTACAATAAATTTCTTCTTCTTCAGATCGACCGTGCCACCGTATCCTTAAAGTACTTTTTGAACTTTCAGTAGGCTAGAATTCTCGTCCTCGATCAGCTGCTGTTGGGGACTTAAACGATGATACACAACTAGATATCGTTGTAGCCAATCCTGGAACAGACAATATAGGTATCCTTTTCGGATATGAAAATGGAACATTTCAGCCACAAGTAACCTATTCCATTGGTTTTCGATCTCAACCATAATCGGTGATTTTAACAGTGACAATAGACTAGATATTGTGACTGTCAATCATGGTACCAACAGTATGGATATACTGCTTGGACTTGGAAATGGAGCTTTTGACAGTGGGAACCTCTACTCGCTTGGCTCTTCTCGACCAGTTTCAGTTGCTGTTGCTGATTTGAACAATGACAGGTGTCTTGATATAATTGTTGCAAATTATGACACTAGCAGCATACATATCTTACTTGGATATGGTAATGCCATTTTTCCTAGCAAAACGAAATATTCTACTGGTTATGACTCTCTTTCCTATTCTGCCATTGCCGCTGATTTTAACGCTGACAAGTGATCAGATATTGCTGTTGTAAATTCAGTTACAAACAATCTAGCCGTATTTCTGTGGCACAGCAATGGATTATTTCAAGAACCACAGCTATATTCAATTGGTGTCGGTTCTCGACCGTTGTCAATCGCAGTTGCTGACTTTTGCAACAATACAGACATTTCCTATTAGCTCAGGATTTCATCCAGATTCCATCGTTATCGGTGACTTCAACAAAGATAACATATTAGACGTAGCTATCGCCGATTCTGAAAACAACAATATTCCTGTACTTCATGGATCAAGTAATGGTACCTTAACTACTCGTGAGACACATTCAACTGGTGCTAATTCGACTCCGATGGTTTTGGCCGAGGGTGATTTCAATAACGACCAGTGACTTGATCTTGCCAGACTCAATAATGGAACTAACAACATGAATGTATTTCTTAGATATGTTGCTAAAACATTTGCAAATCAAACAACATATTTCACTGGAGCTTACGCTTTCTCAATATCGGTCGCTGTAGGTGATTTTGATGAAGATAGCGTTCTCGATATTTCTGTCGCTAATCGTGATAATAATAATGTGGGTGTATTCATTGGGCATGGTGATGGAAATTTTGCACCACTAACAATATATTCAACTGGAGACAGTTTTGAGCCAGAGATGTTTATCGTTCGTGACTTAAACAATGACAATAGACCCGATATTATAATTAGTAGCCAACCGTTTTTAAGTACGAAGTCCTATTCAACGGACAATGATTCGCACCCACAATCTATCATCATTGCAGATTTGAACGATAACTCTCGTATGGACATCATTGTCGCCAACTACGGCAAAGATAATATTAGTATATTACTTGGATATGGGAATGAAACTTTTATGGAACAAATCACACATGCGACTGGCCGTGGCTCGAAATCGAAACCTCGTTCAATTGCTTTTGGCTATTTTAATAACGATACTCTATTAGATATCGTTGTTGCTAATGCTGGTACCAATAATGTCGGTATACTTCTTGGCTATGGCAATGGAATCTTTTCGAACATAACCTTATATTCAACTGACGATTCTGTAAGTCCTTCTTCAGTTGCGGTGAGTGATTTCAACAACGACAAATACCTTAACATCGCTAAGGTCAACGCTGACTCAAAAATAATACTTTTATTGTACGGAAACAGCAATGGCACTTTTGAAAATGCGAAGTCCTATTTATTAGAGTATGAATCTCGACCATACTCAGTAGCTGTTGGTGATTTCAACAGAGACAATTGGATAGATATCGCAATTGTAAATTACGGGACCGATAATGTTAATATTATAGTACAGATATGCAATGCTCCCTAACTTATACTGAGTTTCTTTTTCCTTCGTTTTATTTATTTCTGTTGTAAAATTTCTTTTCTATATCGCCTACAATTCTTCTACATTACTAATTCGAAGGATATGTAATTATCATGAAGCAATATTGTATTGGTACTTCTTTTTTTATTAATCTTTTGTGAATACTTATCTTAGAACACATTTTTAAATTGTTTTGCTTTCGTGATTTAGAATAAAATATGATACTATCAGTTTTGATGCGAACAGTCTTATATTTTGTTTTGAACGAAGATGAGAATTCTGGAAAACAAATGTTTACTTGTAAAGAATTCAATGTAAGTCATCCTATCTATTTTTATGTTGATTTGTTCATGTGATCGGATTTTTTAATTGTTTATTCTGAGATTCTATCAGATATTTGATTGAGTTTATTTTTCATCATTTTTGTTGTGTATGTATATATAACAGAATAATGAGCATTTCACGAGCAGCTAGTGGTTAATTGTTTTTGTCCAAATCTTGTCGATAATATGTGCATATATCTTTGAAATAAATTCACGAATAGATCATGTATAGCATGATGTTAGGTGGGATCAAAGTATCCACTGAAAAAATCAAAGTTTTTTGTGTACTCAAAAAGAAAAGAGTACACTATAGAATCGGTCAGTGTGTCTGTCCGTCCGTCCGTTTATTCGATAACTCTTCACAATTACATTCAATTGAGCTGAAATTTTGTGCACAGAATTATCTCATCAATATCTAGGCCGAGTTCGAAGATGAGAAGGATCCGTCAAGAAATGGCTGAGTTATCGAAAAAATTGTCATTTTTGATCAGACCATCCCTGAGGAGGGGTACAGGGATTTTTCAAAAAAAACTTTTTTTTCTCAGAACTATCCACAACATATATAAATCGACTCAGTTTTTAACGCTGATTCTAAATCTGATATTAGTTTTGAACTAAGTCATAGCTTTCTAACGAAATATCGCCTGAAAAACGTCTCAAAATGCACAAAAACTGCATCCATAAATCAAATTGCCTAGTTTCTCATGATAATTTTCGTGTTCAGACATTCTAGAATGACTCATGTCGCATGCACTTTTTGCAGTACACATAACTCTCGGATGAAATCCGAAGTTTCCACATTTTTTCTTTAATAATCTCTCTGAAGCATGCAACAAAAATGTCATCATCAAATATGAATTTGACTAGAAATTTAACACCGAATATCTTTTGGCATGATGATTCAGATAGTACTAAAAAATACATTATCTCAACTTAAAGAAAAGAATAATAAAGAAGATCTAACAAAAACGTTAGTCTTTTCTCTTTCTTCAAACATGATTAGTCGAGTAAGGAAACAATGTTTAATGAGAAAAACACTTTCATTATCATAAATATAATTATGTTATACATTCGTTCTTGCGTATGCTGATGAAACTAGTTTTTTTTTATAATAGATTTTAGAGACACACAGACAGATATAGATCTAACACAGATAGCTATACAATGAGAAGAAGAAAAAGTAAAAGACTGCGCTTTCACTTGTTGATACTCGATCTTCTGCAAATCCTGATGAAAACAGCAATCACTCTTTCGAGCATAATATAAATCTGTTTAGGGATAAGGCATCACGTCCGGATATTTCACAGCGATAAACTTCTCTTGATAATAGAGACCTGCGAGCAGAGATGGACGAGTCGAGTCATTTTTTGACTTGACTTGTGATGCGGTTTCAAGGGGGAAACGGCGAACTTTTGGACTTGAAGTTACTTGGAGCTACTTCAAATTACTTTCAGCTACTTGAAGTAGCTTACTTTGACGTACTTTTCTACTTCAAGCCCGCCGCTCCCCTCTTGCATGGCCTTCAAAAATAGTCTCAAATCAAGTGAAGGAAATGTATATAGTTTTTAATTCATGCCTGTCGTTCTTGTGTAGTCTAAAATTAGCCATTGGAACAGACACAAGGAACATGAAAGACTGTCATGGATTGCAGATAGGTAGTAAATAGATTAAAATATATAGTCATTTTTGTGACTTGACTTTCATCTTAAAAATGTCTGATCTGCCCATTTCTACCTGCGGAGAACTCCGAAACGTGACTGTGACTCAAATTCCGTCGGAATCAAAATTATAACAATCTTCGACTAAATTACGACTTACAATAAAGCAAGAATTGCTTTTCCGCAGTAATAAAAAAAGCATACTTTGTTACATAGAGTAAGAATGAATTTTTAGTTATACTATTGAAAAAATTAACTAACCCCCCCCACAATAAAAGACCCCGGGTCTTCTATTATGTTCCAGCGTAAAAATTTTCCAGGGGGGCCTTCTATTAAGAACCGCATTTTTCCTAATATTTAATTTAAAAGGTTTTCCAGAAAACTAAGGCGATTTTCAGGATTTCCATCAGGATTTTCAGGGTTTTAAGTGTGTCATTATAATTGTGAACACATTCTCTTAATATTTTCAGCTTAAAATGCTAAGAATCAGTCACGTTTTGATAGAGAAACGCTGATTAAAGTTCGTAATTAGCAAAAATTAATTAATTAAAGGGCGGTCTTCTAAAATGGGAGGGGGGGGGTTACTCTCATTGAGAGAACTTTGCGATGTGTCTATTTCGATCGTAAAAACAATATTTAAAAGTAGAAATTTAACTTTGAACTTTGACACATAATCTTTGTAGACACTAATGACGGAAATGGATTCGAATTTACTTGAATAAAAATCCAGTATATTACGCATCTTCAATTCATGAATTTGCAGTTTATGTACGTATTTTATTCTATCTTGACTTTTCTATCTATTAATCTCTATTTGACACAATTACTATTTACAATATTATCATTAATGTGAGAAGTTATCGTTTACGACGTCATCAATCATAAGATTTTTATTCTATAATTGGAAATATTTTTAGAATTGAAACATAACGCGCAAATAAATTTACTTTGCTAGTATTATACTGAACATTAAACGAAATAACGAATCGATGAATTTCAAAATCGTTTAAAAATACCAAATCCGTTAGTAAAAACACAAAGAATGTTTTCAAATAAAAGAACTAATTTATTTATGGTTGTGCTCTGATATATATATATAAATGGTGGACATCACACAGTCTATGAATCATCATTGGGTATCAAAAATGATGATGACACACCTGGAATAGATGTTAATTCAGTAGTCATGGATTGTTCTGCCACATTATTATTAATATTATTGTTAATATTTTCATCACTATGATTATGATTATTATTATTATTATTATTATTATTATTATTAGCGTCTATTTTAACTTCCGGTGGTAATGTTATTTTGTTCATCGATTGAAGAGCACGAATAAATTCAACTTAAATAAACAAAACAAAAAGAAAATGGATACTATTTTGATAAATTAACTTTTACCTTTAGCACTACGGAAAGAAACATTACACAAAGTTTCGATAGCTTGTTGACATGCATCATTTTGTGCAACACTTTTTGCTGCACTAACACCCCAAAATTGTTGATCCATCGCTATCACACGTACAAGAACAAGATTTTCTTCATTATCAATTAATTCAATACGATTTTTTGTTGATGTTGAAGAATTTAATCGTTGATTATTAATAAAAATTTCATTAAATAATTGTAACGGTGTTTTTATAGCAATTGCTTTTGTTGTTAAATGTTTTCGAATTGAATCGATTAATGATGTTGGATCATTTTGTAATGAAGGTGGAAGTGTGGGAATGAATCGAGTTTGTTGGTACATATCAGAATCTTCACTAAGAATCGCTTCATCCGGTGGACGATATGTTGGATATAATTTTATTAGAGCTTGCTAAAATAAATGATCAATAAAATTATTCTGACGAAATAGATTTACAAATAGAAGTCTTCACAAAGAATCCGTTATGATTGGAATAAATAAAGCCTGTTTCTTTCAATCAATTTTCTTTTTTTCAATGAATTAGACTTAGAAATTCTCATTTGTGTGATGAATCTCTATTCATGAATGATAAACGTTTTTTTTCAATGGAACTTCTATGAGTTTGACCAGTGCAAGGAATATAGGATACATGACTAAACTATAGATTCGTTAAAACATAAAGGTTATGTTCGACAGATTTTTACTATTCTTGATAAAACGAAGTACAATATACTGAAAATGTATTATAGAGTACTCATTTAGAATGAAAGATATTTTTGCTTTTCAATGCAATCATTGTACATATGAAAAAAAGCGAATAAATTTTCAAACACCCAACATACGGTTCGAATTGAACTAAACCTGTTGATACTATCAACAGATGAAGAACAAAAGTTGGAAAATAAAAAACTGCAGTAAGCTCGTTAAATTTATATGTTTCGAAAATATTCTTTGCTCTATTAAAATATTTTCTTGGTGATGGTTTTTTTCGTTTTAAACTTAGTATCAATTGAATGGCTGATTTTCGATTAAGAAATTCTCTAGCATTGAGAATTATCAACTAAAATTATATCGATGAAGCTAGTAGCTACTTTCAATAACTTCTTGGCAGTATTTAGTATAAGAACACAAGCTCATTGCAAATAAGATCGTGATGAAAAAATCTTAGTTGAAGTGCAGAATATATATCGTTAAGATGAACTTTTATCTCTAAAAAGAGTCTTATTTTAATTCACTATTTAACCTGTGCAGCCATATTTTTTGCCAATTGTTTTGATCGACCGACTCCAGTAGCATTAATTGACTCTGTAACATTTTGATCAATTGTTATTGAACAACGAAAGCGTGTTTGTTTAGGAGCGATTTCTTCCAATGTAAAAGAATATTTATCAGAAGAAATTTCAGGACGAAGTTCGTGTAATACAGCAGCTGGATGACGATTTCCATCATAAAAAACCATATCAATTAGTTTTGGCCGTTTATTTATTCCAGATGATTCATCTTTAGTACCTTTACGTTTAGTACTTTGATTCATTGAACACGAATCATTATTTTCTGATTGTGTTATAACAGTTGATGACGAAGTATCCATCAATGACGAATCAGTAGCCATGAAATTTTTATTATAATCTAGGGAAGAACAAAGCATTTCATACTGTAAAAAAACAAGTAGATTAAAACAAATATTGCTCATCTGACCGCTTTTGATACAAAACAAACAAAAATTAACACAATACAAAAAACAAAATATAGAATATGAATTCATTCATTGATAAATCCATCAGGTTGAATATATCCTTTGATGGTAAGAAAAAAATTTTTACTTTGAATAATAGTATTGCGGAAAAACAAATTTCTTCGAAATTTTGATAAGGTTTTCTGTAATCCTGATGAATCACTGGGATCAAAATATGATGACAGATCAAGTTTTATACGATAAAGTTTATTTGAACAATTTGATATTAATCGAATCCAATTTGATGATGATAAATAATCTTCGAAATCATCATCAGCTATTGAGCCACTAATTATTAAATAACGAATACTTCTTGGAATTAATTTCTCAAGATTTAAAAAGTTCATATCATCGTCACAAATATTTATATGAATAAATGTTAAATTAGGAGGAAATTTTTGATGAGATATTATATATTCATCCATCCAATAATCACATTGATGAACTCCACCATTAATAATAGAAAAAGAGCGAAGATTAGGAATCTTAAATATTCAAAAAGGATATTCAGGCAGTTTTTTCTATTTTAATATAATTTCTTACGAAAGACCAAAGCCGTGCAAGCTTAGCTAATTTAATTCGTCCATCAAGAGTTAACTTTTCAAGTTGACTTATTTGATTTTTATCATGATGACAAGATTTAACAACAAATTCTTTTCCCATTGAATTAAGTATCATTCGATTGACATTAGGAAAATAGATCAATATTATTTTCATTATAAATTTCACGCGTTTTGATTCGATGGATATTTGATGTAGATTATTAAATGAAAATTTACTTATATTTTCTAATTGCTCATCATTTATATTGATTAAACTAAGCGAATGAAGACGAACCAATGAATTGATATTGTTTATTGAATGATCAATTATTTGAGAATAATTTATTGTGAGAGATACAACTTGATTTAAATTTAATGGATATGGAACTGAAGAATTCGAACAAAAATAATTAAAATGAATTGGAAGACGATAATCATTTAATAATGATTCAATAAATGAATTCAATTTTGAAAATATATTTATTAGAGATTGACCATCAAAATATGCAAATATTTCAAACCAAATTTCACCTGATAGATCTTCTATTTGACTTTTTATTGTTGAAAAATCTAAATAATAAAAATTCAGTTGATTATTGACATAAAAATTATCTATGTTTTTGTTACTTTTTTTTTGTTTTTTTGCTGTATATTTACTATTCTCAAGTTCAATTTCTCTGATTAATGATCGTTTTCGTAATTCCATCTATAACATAAAAAGAAAGCTGTTCTTCGACGTATAGCTTTCATTTTTGTTTATTCATAAGACGGAATATTTAGTGTTATATGATTGAACAAGATGGGGAGACGACAATTGAATCATAATGCAAAGTTCAATATACATTTGAGCTTTTCCCCTTTTCTTTCATATTATATAACTCAATATTTTAAAGAGCAACCAAGTTACAATAAACATTGAAGCTGTTCAAAAAATAAAATATACTATATTAAGATAAATAAGAAACAATAAAAAAGTCCACCGAAAATATTTATTAACAAATGGAAAAAGCAATTGAGAGAATAAGAAACGACAAGATCGGTTAATGTTCTTTCATTAGTTAATCATGCAATTTTTTAAAGCCAATCAAATGCGTTTTCAAAGCCTCTTTTCTTGTTCTTCTATTCATAGTAGATCAGTCAATGTCAATGTCGAACATTTTGAAAATAGTTTCTTCGATAAAAAAAAGTTCACGGTTGTATAACTTGATAATAAATTGTCTTTGATTATCTCGATCCTATGTTAACAAGATTCTCGAACATAGGAGTGTTTATTCGTTATTCAGAATGATACCCAATGGCAATTATTTTTTCCAAAATAGTGTTATCAATTCTCCTGTTTAATCTCATAATCTCATTACTATTTCTATTCGAGCAGAATTTTTGTTTGCTTGCTCATCAGATGAAGACTAGAATTTACCTCATGAGACTTAAAATTACTTCGAGACATCATCGGGCTTATAGAAACTTTTGAAATTGAAGTGATTTGAAAAACTCTAAATTCATACATTGCTAAATAGTTAATTCAGTACTATTCAATTAAATTATTTATTTATCAAATGAACGTTTCGTGAATAGGAATGTATAGGGTAGGGGCGTCACCAGAAAAAAATTGTAGGGGAGCCTAAGTCGTTGGTCAAAGATATCGTACGGGGGCTAAACTTATCTTTTCACCAGATTTTATTTTCTCTAGGGGGGGGGGCGCTGATATCTCTGGTTATGCCCCTAGAGTAGGGTAGGAGGGACTAACTCCTCCAAAAACTAAGACACAACACTTTCAACCAAATTTTCAGTCCCTCCCATTCTTCAAACAATCGACAATCCTGATCAGCTGATCAGTTGTTCCCAACAAAATAAACAAGAGAAAAGGATTAAACATTTTCATCACTTCGATGTTTTGTTTGTAAACCATCTCACTAACGATAGACGAAAAAAAAATAAAAGTTCGAATTTGCATTACAAGAAGATTTTCTGAAAAAAAAAGTTTCATTTATGAATATAAGGAAGAGCATCAATCTGCAGAATTTTCAAAATATCTTTACATAAACTCTTCCTTATCATGTTCTGTCTTTAAAATAAGTTCAAACGCGCTCAAAAAAATCATGAAACTTCGAAATGTAGCCATAGTAAACATTTTAAATCTATTTGCTTTAACGTAAACTTGATTGATCTATTTGGCGTATATTGTATTGATGATTTTGAACAACATTTTGATTTTGTGTGAATAAGAAGAAAATCAATTACTGAAACTGTTTCGAGTCAATGGCTAATCTGAATTTGAAAGTATATGAACAACTGGCTGTTTATCATAAAATGATTTACTTTACAATTAATAAATTAATTCGAAGGTTTCCTACAAATAAAATCTCTGTAATTGTATAGGATTAAAACTATGAATTAGAATGATCATCCAGTGATATTTATTATCATAGTTTTTCATTGCAGACATAAGATCTACTAATCAATTTCTAGAAGGTCCAAGAGTAACAATATTTATTATATTCAACAGAAAAATGATGGAGTATGCATATAGAATTGCAATTACCACCAAAAAGTAGGATATGCTCGTTTATGTGCCATATTATTAACAATTAATGCAACTAACAACATTGTAAAAGCGCCACTAAGAGCTGGCATTAGAATAAATTGAAAATTTGCCCAAGGCAAAATTCGTTCAGATGTCACAGCTATTAGAGCTGTTGCGCCACCTGGTGGATGACTTGTTTCTGTGAATTGCATTAGTACAATACTTGTAGCAACTGCTATAGCACATCCTATTGAGTTTTCATATTGATAAATTGCTACTCGAGCTATGCATCCACATAAAGCACCTATCAAATGACCACAAATTAAATTTCGAGGTTGAGCTGGTGGAGTATGGGGAGTACCAAATACTATGACTGCGGAAGCACCAAATGATCCAATTAAAAACGATTGTTGATGTCTATATGAAACCATAATTTTCTTTCACTACTATAAATCGTAATCATTACTTACTGCGCGAGTAATTTGAAATGAAAAAATGCAATAGTTGCGATACTGACAAATGCTCCAATAAAACTCCATAAATGTTCTCGCCATGGTAGGCGTTTTGGTCGCTGTTCATGCAAACCACGAAATTTATTCACATATGTATTTATCCATTTCCAACATCTATTGAAGATCGATAGTGATGCATCATTTTTTTCTTCAACATTTTCTATTTTACCAATAGTTTCAGCAGATTTCTCAATAGAAACTGCTACTTTTTCATGATTTGCATCAATGGAAAATATATCCGATTTAGGAGAATTTATTGTCACCATTTTTAAAAAATAATTGGCTATATCACTTTTTGCTTTATTCTTTTCTTTGTTTACTTTCATACCTATTCATGTATATGATCATTTAATAAGGTCCAATGCACACAAACATGTATTATGCTAAAACAAAAGTTAAAAACTCATTTATACGAAATAAACTCACGCACGTAACAATGGGATTTATGACAGATATATCTATCATTCATTATCGTAAATGAATAGAGATCAATCTTTTTCTACAATATTTAGAACGATTTATTATAGATTAACAAAACGCATTGATAAAAGGGTTGCTTAATTAACGAATAAAATATAAAAATTGCTTCATGGTATTTTTTTAATGAAAAAATTTGATATTAATACTCTATATAATTATATTTGACAATTGTTGTTTATTAGAGCCCTGCAGGGCAGGGTAAGGTTACAAAAAAATATTTAGGGTATAAGTAGGGTGTAGCGCATACAAATAAAAAGTTTATAGAGTAGAACTTAATCTATATTTCAGACATCTTTTTGATCAAAAACAGTGTAAAGAGTGATATCATAATCTAAATCGAATGGGTAGAATAACAACGAACGGAAAACAATGGCCTACTCTTTAGTACTATTTTTACATAAGCTGGCGAGTTCAGTCACTTTTGATTATTTGTCTAGTAAATGTGCATGTAAATGTAATAAAAAATGTCTTCGAAATCATCTCGACATGAACGTATTTTTAGTGCAAACTGGCGAGTTTTGGAAGAGAGAAGGCAAAATTTAAATGGTAATGTTGTAAATGACATTTTATTTTTAAGAAACTTTCGAAACATTTATTAATTTTGTATTTGATTTTCGTTGAAAATCAATAAAATATATTGAAACAAAGTGAAGAAAAACTTCATGCTGACTTATACTTCGACCTGAAACTCTAAGGATATGATAGGGTGTAAAATGAAAAATCTCTGTGGTAGGGTAGGGTAGGGTAAGGGTACAAAGCCCCTAGGGCAGGGCAGGGCAGGGCAAGGGTAAGAAGTTTTACGATATGTAATCATTAGCTTGAAATTGCAACGTAGGAAAGACCTATATCTTTCGTTTCAGTGAAAAATATTCTATAATAATTGCTAAATATTATGAAATGATAATAATAATATCATTTGGTAGATCTATCTAAAAAATTAGTCAACACTAGAGATATGTAAAAGCAGTCTCGGTTCCAATCATTGAAACCGAGATCGACACCAAAACAAAATGTGGACCTACTATCAGAAAGAAAACGAGACTTCCGTAGTCTAAAGTACATATCAACTACAGTTGTAGTAAAGAAATAGAAAAGGCGTGTATGAAACAGGCATTTAGAATGTGAGGCGAAGGCATTTTTCAATATTTTTACCTAGATAGAGACAGGCAGTAGAAAAACTAGAATCACTGGAACTTTAAAAAAATGTGGTCCCGCACATCTCTATTCAATCCAATCATTTTTTTACTAGCTTGAAGTAATAAGCAGTAAAAAGACAGGAGGATACTCTTATTTGATAATTGAATATTAATGTTTAATTTTGCAACAAGAACAATTTTTCGTATAAAATAATAATTCTTTAAAAATAAAATTGAATAGAAGGTTTTCAACAACGAATGATTTAAGTCTTCAGTGGATTTCTCGAAATTTTCGAATTTCACCTTTTATCTGGATACTAAATCAAAAGAAATCAATTGAAGTTAAAATGTTGCAGTCGACATCAAATTCATTTATTTTTATTTTATTGATAAAAGCGAACATTTTATATTAGTTAGTTGCGGTTTACTGAAATGTAGATTCATGATCATTGATGAAATCTTTTTTATGCAATCAAACGTGTGGACCCGTAATAAATGTTAGTCTTAATATTTTATTAATATCTCAGCCAGCGTTTATAGTTTTTTATTGCAGTTTTGTTTTTGTAAAATTTTCAGCTTTCAATTCTCGACCAAACTAGATATAGATGAGCGCCATTGAGATAAAGCAAAAGTTTTATTTTAAAACTACTGAGAACATGCAATATCAACAACTTTGAAAGCACACGCTTCAGAAGTTCTATCTTATTAGTATGTTTATTCATGAATTGTTATAATAGCAATCTATTATACAAAACAAGCGTTACCCTTCTATTCGTTTTTAGATGTACGATAGTTTTTCATAGTCCTGAAAACATCCTATAACTCAGTGAAAAATTGTTCTTTTTACCTAATTTTTTTACAAAGCTGCTAATTCATACTATCGAAGTCTACCCTAATGGCGAATATAGGCCGCATTCTCTCGATTAGGCCCAAGCAAAAGAGCTCAAATGAACATACATGATTGTACCATTGCTCCTACTTTGAATCTTTCGAATAGTGTCTTACTACAAGAAAAAAACGAAGATCGATTCGAATAGAAATTCTTTGGAATTTTTTTAATGTTAAATGTTCTCAGTATTACTAGATACAATAGCACTTTTGCTTTTATCCCTATGATACTCCTCTATGTGTAGCTCTGTAGAGAATTGAAAGCTGAAAATTTTTCAAAAAGCAAAACTTCAATAGAAAGCTATAAAAGTTGGTTGAGATATTAATAAAATATTAAATTAAGACTGCCATTTATTATAGACTCACTCGTGAAGAAATCATAAAGGATTAGTCACGACAAGAAGAAACGCTGAAATTGTAATTGAGACAGAATATGAATATTGTTTCCTTCAAGGAAATGTTTATTCTCTGCTCTTTCGAATTATTTACTTACTATAGAAATATACGTGTATATTTATTATGATTATTAAATATACACATATATTGATACATAGAAATTTAAAAATAACTTTATTATTTTCTTTGATCGATTTGACATATTTCTAAATGTTCTCGGTGACCGATTTTAGTATTTAAACAGAAATCGAACTCTACACTGTTCTGAAAAAGGTTTCCCTTTAGATTGGATAGATTTGTTATTTGAATTGCACATTTTAGAAATCTACTATTTTGATCATATTTTTCTTTTGTTCAAAAAATATTCAACATAGATGTATTTCCAATTGAAATTGATTGATATTGTCAATCAATAGTTGAAGAGTGTTGATTGGTCGGAGTGTTTGCGTTTCTTTTTCTTTTTTAAAATTGAGCGTAAATTTCTTTTATTGTCGTGCATATTTTCGCTTATTGCGTTTTCTTATATGAATTGTTGCCACGGGAAAGAATGGTGATTGTTACTTTTTTTTTCTGTCGCTGCTATTTGATCAAATAATAAATAACGACGACCAACACTTTATTTTGTTGAGAAAGAAAGACAATGCATGGAGATGAAGTGCAACGTTGTTGAATTAATCAAACACTGGTAAGTTAACAATTTCACGAGTATCGCTAAAAAAACGAAAAAGAAAGCATCATTCGTTTTGTTTTCTTTCAAATCAATCGAATTGCAAGAGATTGTTTTATTTTTCTTCCCGAAGTATATCAATCTTTGATATTGAGAGAAGTAGACATTTTTCTCTATGAGAATCTTTTTTCCAAAAAAATATAACAAAAAAAAGTATGGCCTACGTTAGAAGGAGAATGTTAAGACAAGAAATACAAATCTCTATTAGACGATCTTGTCGATAAAATTTAGTTGAGTGTTATTGTTTATTTTATTGGCAACAAAACAATGATTTATCACATCTTTCTTCTTTTGTCAAATTATTTAAGTTTTATTTTATTTTTAACGAAATTTATAAACATTGTCAATATTCAGAACAAATCTTTCTATATTGACGATATTCTTGTAGACAATGTGAGTATTCTTTAAGTAAATATTTGATACTCGTTTCCTTTCCGAGAGAAAAAAGAACAAATGAAAATTGTATTGATTGAATAATAATTATATTTTGTTTAGCACTTCATTTGTTTCATTGAAAACAAAGACGTCTTCTATATAATTTGACATGTCGGATGCAAGTATTGAAACGATGAATGGACACAAAATTCTACCTCATTATCAAACAACAGCTTATTATGATATCTTAGCATGGCTCGATACGATTCCATTATCACGTCCAGTACGTAATTTAGATGCAGACTTTTCTGATGGAATATTAGTAGCTGAAATAGTTGCTTATTTCTTTCCTGAATATGTTGATTTGGATATGTTTCACGTTGCACGAAATATGTCTCAACGTACTAAAAACTGGCGAATATTAAATTCTGATGTTTTACCAAAATTAAGTTTACACGCGCCGGGTACTGTTGTTTATGATATAACAAATGGAGACAATCGTGCTGTTGAATTATTTCTTCTTCATCTACGTGAAAAACTTGAAGAGAATTTGATTCGTACAGGCAGAAAATCACGGTTACAATGGGAAACATGGCGTTCATTTAATGTTGAGCGCTATCGTTTACCTCAATTATTAATGGGACCACGTACACCAAGACGAATGGGACTTTTACCTGGGTATCCTAATTTTACCAAGGGTGGAAGACATGTAGATCCATTTATGTATGATGATGCTTTAAGAGCAAAAGATGAAGAAATTGATGTTCTTAGAGGAAAAATAAAACGATGTGAAAATCTTATAAAAACAAAGGATAAAAGAATTCAAGAATTAGAAGAGCGTTTAGAAAAGGCCAAACCAAAAAGACCATCACCATAAATTTTTTTTTAAAGAAAAGATACAATGTCACTTAATTAATAACAATTTTCTTTTTATCTTAATAAAATTATATTTTAATATAGAATTATTGATTTTAATTTTAATTTTAATTTTAATTTTAATAATAAAAGCTATAAAAACCGATAAAATAAGTTTGTATTTTTTACATTAGTTCCAATTTCTATCAGAATTTTAATTCATCGGTAAGTAATATTCAACTATTTAGAATGTTCATTTAAACAAACAAAATATCAGAATTTTCTCATCTGTCACGATTATACAATTCAATGTGATTATTTGTCACTCATTTTTTCTACTATGACCCTGTTCAAATATTTTGAGATCATATTAAATTAAATTAAGATTACTAATCATGTGATAAACTAAGTTGATAAATCTAAAACAAAAATCCAAGTACTTCTCAAAGTATATCATATTCAACATTTTTCTTTGCAATTAACCACTTCAATTTGAATGCTTATTGAAGTAACGAATCGGAAGAAAATGCTGTTTTTATTTCTCGTTAACATCCAATCTTTTGAATTATTGAAATAGAATTTATTTACATGGCACCATCGCCCATAAAAATCCTTGATTCATTTATCATTATCGAAAGAAAAACTAATTGACAGTGAACATTTATTGTAAGACATTATTGCATCTCTCCGTTTTAATAAAACCAACAAAAGAAAAATAATATTGTTTGTGAGTCAAGACTTGCAAAATCCTAAGTAATTTTAGCAATACATTTAATGGGAAATTAGTCATTATGTCCATGGTAGCGACAAAATATCATGAATCCAAATAAAATTCGAAAAAGGAAAAAAAAGATTTCAATGGAATTCATACGAACACGATATCGTGTACTACTAACCATATTTATAATAACTATTTTACTCTTAATATGAACTGCAAAGAAAAAAAACTAAAGATTTGGGTACTTTTATCAGCTCATCATCGGTATAAGTTAGAAGGATCGACTTTTATTTATCAATTTGAATATGTTGAAAAACGATATAGATTCTTTATTCATGGTTCATAATACGAAGACAATGCTAATGTATATATTTAATCATGTAGAAATAATTTCTTGTTAATAATAAAATGAAGTGAAACATGTTAAATCATATAACTATTTCTTGTGAAATATGATAAAACAGTTTCTGATAGACAAGTTTTGAAACATTCAGATTAAATGAATCATTAAAACCAAAAAGTAAAATTTTCTATGCTTCCATTAGTATCAGAGATCATTAACTAATCTTGCACTTATATTATATTGAGAATAAACAAAGGAATAACTATGTGGTCATCCAGTAGTATGTTAAATGTTTTGTTAAAAAAGCTGGAAGTCCGCTAAATCACGAGATCTCATGAATCTGTTCAGAACTATTCGATTATTAATAGTAATTGCTATACTATTTTTCTGCACCTTATTTCTTTTCAAGTGAATTATTTCGAAGTTGACGGGAAAGAGTTTAACTGAACTGAAGATCAACTCTGACCAGCACATCAATAGATGATTGACTCAAAGTAAGCTCTTGTTATTTTTTTTTGTTATTTTCGATTTTTTTCTCTTTGTAGATTCGTTTTTTATGTCTTTAGCAAGGAAAATGTCTATTATTAAACAAACATTATTCGGATACAAAATCGATACTTCATATCGAGTTTAACGCCCTGAAACATAGATATCTATTATAATTACATATCAAATTGTAATAAATAATCAAAATTCCATTGTTTTATCGTAAGTAATATTCATTTTAAATCCATCAACAATTAACCACGTTAGATGTTCAATAACACTCATGAAGTGTTTCACTTCCAGTATGATTTCCTATTCCAATAACAATAAAAGGTTAAATTTCGAATATTCCTTCTATTTAAATAAAAATATCAAATATTAAAAAATAACTTAGAAATAAAACAATAAGATAAAAGTACGTATCGATTAATTGATTCTTCTTTTTAACATAACAAAAATGATATACATATATAAATTAACGATAATTAAATAGTATTTTAAATTTTACTTTCTTTCTTTTCTAATAAAATTTTTCAATATTTATCAATTGATATCGCTCTATTGTTCTTTTTTTTTGCTTTATCTTATCATATTGACCTGTACATATATTTTTCAACTACTGAACAAAAATGATACGTTTGTGAATAGACGGTATACATATCAACGAAAGTTTATTGTTTGAATATGTACTTAAAAGAAAAATTCTATGCTAAAAGAAAGAAGAAATGTTAATCGAATCGCTGGTTCTGTTGTGCATATTTTCATGTCTAATTAGTTAGTTAATCTATAAACGTTATTGTTATTTTTCAAATCGTTCAATATTATGTCCACCTATCTCATCATTAATATTTGATCATTTATCTAATGTATGGTCGGCTAGTTCATATTCTGAACAGCTTCATAAATGGGGACTTCAATGTAGTTCTGTTTATGGAATATTTGAAGGTGTGCGTCCTGTCTATGTTGTATCTGATGTAAAAATTATTCAAGAAATATTTATTTCACAATTTCATCGTTTTTATGCTAGACGAACCCCATTATCAGATCGAATCGATTATTAGGTCAAGATCGTCTTCATGTTTTTGCAACAAATTCCAATGAACAATGGAAAAGACAAAGAACAATATTAAATCCAACATTTAGTACATCAAAAATGAAACGATTACTACCAATGATGAATTCATCTATTAACATTTTTATCGCACAATTATTTATGAAAACGAATGAAAACAAGATAAATATTTTAGATTTCTATAAAAGATTAACAATAGATATTATTTGTAAGAAAATGAAAATATTTTATCAAATACAAATATTTTTATTTTTCGAAGTTCGCTGCGCCTTTGGGATTGGTACACAAGTACAACATGATATTAATCATGAAAATATTTATATGAAAAAAGTGCAAGAAGTCTTAGGAAAAGATTTTGGGCGATCATATTTAGCACGAATACATCGAATTATGTCTTGTTCTTTCTTAGCTAATTTATGTTCATTTCTATTTCGTCGTCAATATATGTTCGAATATGAAAAATCTTCACTTCCAGCTAATTTTTGGCTTATTAATCATATTCATCAATTTATACAAGAAAGATTTCAAAAAAACCATCAGCAGACAACGAATGATCTTCTACAATTAATGATTGATGCTCTTCAATCCGATAAAGTCAGTTCAATAAGGTTACACTTATAAAAACAAAAAAGAAAATCAAAAAATTCAAATAGTATTTATATTAAAATACATGCTTTTTTCTCAATTTTAAGCGTAACTGACTTTTTTTAAATAGAAATTATGCTAAGGAGAGAAAAAAATCATTGTAAACCTATTTTATTTGTATTCATCAATATATTTCAAAGAAAATCTTTCTGATTAGATCACAAAGAAAAATCCCTCGAATATCAGATCTTTTTTGAAATTTTAATTTTTATAATCCGTACCTATAAAAATTCCAAAGATATTTGAGTTCATTTTATTTCTTTACTGAGATTCAATATTGTTTATTCTAGTTACTGTTCTTGTGGCAATGCTTAAGCAAATGAAGAATATTAACAGGAGAAAAAGAAAACAACACTATTTTTAATTGATTAAATTTTATCGAGTGAAACAATTGAATTTTAACATTTGCAGATGCTAATACTTTAAAACGTAGTAAGAAGACGTAAACAACATATCTTGAAGCAAGAAGATCATAGCCTAAATTTTGAAAGTTTTTATTACTATTATAAAAATATACTTTCGCCCTATTTTTTTTTATCTTCAGTCTCAATTTCATGAAAATCTAATGATTTTTCAAATAATCATTTGAATTCCCTTTGAGAAATATGAATTCTTCATAAATTAATTAGATATGTTAATTAGATAAACATTTCTCTTCATTTATGAATGAAAATGAACAAATCATTATAGAAAGATTAGAGATAAATCTTATTCATGAAAGTTTTATAGAATCAATTTTAAATAAACGCACAAATTTTTAGAACTATTGCACAGACCTTAAGTTAAATTGTTTTCGATAGTTTATGTTAGTTTATTTTTAAAAGACGTAGATTCTCATCTAATTCAAATAGAAGTTTCTTTCTTTAATCATCGACTTGAAGACTACCGATTTTATTTTTCTTCTCAAACTACGATGTTACTTGTTGTTAATAATCTTCTGTGAAATCATGGAAATATTTCAATTTATTGTCTTATAAAATGTTATTTTAATTTATAGAATCAGCTATCTTCATCTGAATTACTAAACAAAGTTTATTTAATGTTGGCCGCAGGTTTCGCAACAACATCTACGGCATTAGGCTATTGTACTTATCGTTTAGCAATTCATCAAGATATTCAAGAAAAAATTTATCGAAAAATCATTAAATATAAATCGTCAGATTTTAACTCTCATGAAACAATAACCAATAAATTAATTTACATGGATATATATATTCGTGAAGTTTTACGTATGCATCCAATTGCTATTCAACCTGTTCATCGTCAATGTATGCAAGACACTTATGTTGATAAATCTTATTTTGAAAAAGGTTTTTATTATTATTCAACTGAAATAATTCTTTGAATTTATTTCATTTAGGAACATTGATTCAAGTTGGTGTTCTTTCTCTTCATTATGATAATGAATATTGGGGACCTGAACCGGTTCTTGAATTTTATCCAGAACGGCATGCTTGTAAAAGACATCCGCTTGCTTTTATGCCGTTTGGTGGTGGACCAAGGATATGTCGTGGAATAAGATTTGCTTTTCATAAGTCCTCATTGTTTTTGCACATTTTGCATGTCTAACAACGGTTTTTTTATATTCAAGTGGAAATGTGTATTCAACGAGTCGATGGAATCCAATAGGATTCCGGGTTGATAAATTACTAACGGATCCAACAAGAAGATCTGATCGGGTCACAATACTAAGGATCCGAATGTCGGTCTACAGCCAGGATCCTACAGGAATTCGTTGGTGTTCATAGAAATTCACATGAATCCGATCGTCGGAATGATTTTTCTGAGCATGGGAAATATTTAATATTTCGATTTTCTGTAGATGAAGGAGAATCTATATACAGTAATTGACTTATTTGGCAGGACACATCAACGGATCTTGGTACCACAATATTGTTGATCTATAGATGTGCTAATTACACACTGAGAAATGATGAAATGCAAGATTCGCATTAAATTTTCACCTAGATACTTTTATGAAGTGATTTAACTTTTCTATAGATCTTGGTCGACAGGATCCATTCGAAAAATCAATAAAATGCATAGATAGTAACGACGAAATCTCATCTAATAGAATTTTTTTCTCTGCTCAAAATTACGTTGTAGATGAGTCAATAAATATTTAGCATGTAAGACATGATTAATCATTCTGCCACACATACGTATATCATATTTTTCATTTTTTGTTTTGTTTAGTATCATAGGACTTTTCTTGTCTTATTATCATTATTATTAGAAGATAAAAAATGCAATCATCTCTTCGTTTTCTTGCAATTGGTGATTCTCTAACAGCTGGTTTTTGTAACTATGGTCTATCGAACCATCCGTACGCGATAAATCTATTTAAACTATTCTCATTATCAAATATTTCAATTATTATTGACCAAAAAGGAGTATCTGGCGAATATGTTGTTCCATCAATGGTGAAAAGACTTGAAAATCTTGTTTTTAACGAGCATAGTCCTCATTATAACTGGATTATTCTTCTAGGCGGAACCAGAGCTCGGACAAGTACAAGTATAGCAAGTAAAAGTATTTTACTTTTACTCGAAAAAGAAAGTTTGTACTTTTACTTATACTTCAAAGCAAGTACTGCTATATGTACTTGCCTATGTACAAGTATACTTGCTTTTGTACTTGTACCTAAAAAAAAGTATTTGCACTTGTACTTGTCTCTAATAAGTTTGTTAGAATACTTGTACTTAAATAAAGACGCTTGTACTT
>CAJNYU010003702.1:0-16384 GCA_905331475.1 Rotaria socialis
GATGGATATGAATACAATCGGGTTGTAGATTGACGCGACTTAAATTTCTTGCTTGATCAATTTGACCCGATTCGATGTAAGGTGAAAGAAAGAGTGGTTGGCCAGGATCATCATTTGTCTGACTAGATGTTTGTGGAATATTTGCTTGAAAGCAGCCTAGTGAATTAAAACCGTAGGCAGAATTTATTAGACAGATAAATATGAATAGATGTTGCCAAACAGACATTGTTTGCAATTTTACTGTAAGTACGTTGTGACTTTTTATCAGCAGTCGAAATATGAATGTGAAAATGAAGCGAAGTTGTCTTCAATTATTCTCTACGCTTACAGGTTAGTATATCATCTTTTCTACGGTATCTAGAGATTTCAATTAAGAGAAATTAATTGTTCTTGAATATCGATTAAAATTAAGAATAATAGCACGTGTTTCTATTGAAGATTAGATATATTATGAAATATATTTCTAGTGAAGCTACTGTTGAGTATTCAAATGTTAGCTAACTTGAACGTCATAAATCGAAACTTTCGATACGACTTAAAGGCTCAATTGTCAAGTAAGTTTAAGTTCTTCAAGTCTGACGATAAGAAAAACTAAAACAACTATTCAGCGTATCGAAGAATGCAAGTAGAAGTTTGCAAATGTGAATTGAAATTTCATTATCTAAACATTTACTAAGGCAAAAAAAAGCGTCCATAATTGGTTTTTATATTTATTTTTCTCTTTCGTTAACAATCTAACAGAAAAAAATTAGCTTGGTGAAAAACAGTTCATAAAATTAAAAAATATAGAATTGATTCTAATTAAGCTGACACAAATCGATCAATAAGATCAAATGCAGCTCGTGGTTGATCTGAAGGAACCATGTGACCAGCATTGCGAACCCACGCAACAAAGAACGAATTGTATTGTTTTAAATAGCCAGCTACTTCAGTATCAGTATCTTTAACTTTCCAAACTTTTCGTTCAGCACTTCGAAATTCATCAGCATGTTGCCATTGAAGTTTATCAACCCAATCCATAGTTACTGATGATGCAATAATAACATCGAGTAAACCATTGTAAATGAGCACTTTATAGTTATCGACAATAACAGCAACTTTTCCAACAATGGTTTGCATGACATCATTTGCTAAACCTTTTTGAACTCTACTACCATCGTTATAAGTTAAATTTCCAACATGAATTTTAAGACGATTTTCATTTGCTGTTACCCATGGTACATAGTAACCAAATGCTTCAGGTGATTGAGTTAATAAATAATTATAAACATCGTTTAAACCAGTTGAGTTTGAATAAAATTCATCAAATAAATTACCGAAGAGATCGTAAGCTAAAGCATATTGTTGTAAGCGGATAGCATTTCGTGCTAATGCTGTTTGCAAATTAACAAATTCAAGTTGACGTTCATCAATCAATCCAAATTGATACATTACTGGTCCATAATCCCATTGATTATATGGATCGATAAGACCATCGCCGATAGCCATACCTTTAAGATTGATTTTTATTTTTGCTTGAGGATTTTCAACATGAATTTTATACACAATAGCTGGTACATATTTTCCACCATAGGATTCGCCTGTTACATAGAATGGTGACGCAGCATATTCGTAATAGATTTGAAAGAATTGTGTTAACATTGCGTACAAATCACGAGCCACTTCGTCTTCATTAGTTACATAGCCATCTTCACTTTTAGTAAAACTATAACCGGTTCCAACTGGTTGATCAATGTAGAGAAGATGATATTTCATATTCCATGTTGTAGCACTTGGATGAAGGTGTTTTTCTTTATCAACCATGATGGGACCTTGTTCGGCAAATAGGCCAAATAATGATGATGCACCCGGGCCGCCTTGTAGCCAAACAACTACTGGTGCACTTGCGTTGCCACTTTGTGCAGGAAAGAACCAGAAAAACAGATTGCTTTGAAGAGTTTTATTCACTGTTAAGTATCCTGAATATGATGGATATGAATAATCGGGTTGTAGATTGACGCGACTTAAATTTCTTGCTTGATCAATTTGACCCGATTCGATGTAAGGTGAAAGAAAGAGTGGTTGGCCAGGATCATCATTTGTCTGAAGAGGTGTTTGTGGAACGTTTGCTAGAAAACGACGAAGTGGATCATAGCCATGAACATAATTGAATGCATAAGCAATAGTAAATATCAAATACCAAGAGAACATTGTTCGCTATTGTGTTCTACGTGTCTTCAATATTCTTATCAGCATTTAAATAGAAAGACAGGCTTGTATTTATATAAATAATGAAGATTGTCTGTCAACTAATGTTTTACGTTTATTTGCTAGTTGTCACTGACATAGCAGTCATATATGCACGGAAAGCAGCTATTACGATAAAGTATTTAATAAATAAGCAAACGACGAACGAAAACTTAATTTTTCTCTCTAATATAGGTGTCGATATGTGCCGTTGGCTTTCAAAAATTATTTAAAAGAAAAATAAAATAATCAAATGGAATAGATAGATAGACATTCATATAATCGATTTTCTATCATACATCAGATTTTATGCTGATATTTACAAAAAAGTTCTTATCATTAATTTTTTTTTGTATCTAAAGAAAAACCTTTGCACGTCAGCATGCAGTAAAAGAAAGACGCTTTAATAAAAGTTATCTTCGGTATTTTTTACTTATTTATTTATGCTTTTTTTTTAAGTATCATTATGAATAAGCATAAAAAACAATTTACTGTACAGAGTTTACCGTTTTCAAAAAAACAGATAGTAAAATGATTGCCAAAGAATTCTTGTATCTTCTTAAATTTTACTTGATTTAGTCCAAATATAACTGTAATACACACACGTGTTAGTTTGCTAGTAGAATAAACTGGAAATACATGTGATTCTTCATCAAATTTCGCAAGTACTTTATAAAATGCAAAGCACTATTCTAATTGCCTCGACCCAGTCTATACAAGTTGTCAAATAGAAAGCATGAAGTTATGACTGTTCGTAAAATTGCAAAAAATCCAGTAAATATAAGTATACATTTCAGAATTAAATAAACCCTGTCTAACGAAATATATCGTTGAATGTGTCGAGTTAAATTCTTTTTGTTATCATTAATAAGAATATAACGTAGAACTAATACCGTATGAAATATGTCTGGCCCATACCAATTCAATAAGCGAAGATTCGGACTATGATAAATCGATACTGAACATGTTGTTGATAAAAACGTTGGTCCGTGTAACCATGATTTGTCAGTTCTCGATATTGCTCGTATATGAGAATCAAACATTGTAGTCCATAGTTCGAGTGCAATTTCAAAAAAGAAATACACTATATACGATTGATAGAGTAATCCAATGCAAGCATACATTATAAAATGAGCATATTTATCTAATATGAATTCGAAATATTCTCCAAGTAATGATTTTTGATTCAAAGAACGTGCTAAGATACCATCGAATGAATCAAGAAAACCGGATACTGTATGATAAATAGCAAACAACAGGTACTTTTGTTGACTAAAAAAGAAACACAGGAATTAGTTTTGTTTTAATGTTTTAGAAAATTTAAAAAAAATATTCATACCCAAAATATCGGATACTAACAAACATAAGTACAATGCGAATCCAACATAATGTATTCGGCACATTAAATACTACTGACCATCCATTTACGTTGATATTTGTCGCTAAATTGAAATGAGGAAATGGTAAATATTATTTTTAGAAAAACTACCCGACTTACCATTAGGAGTCGTCATTGTATGTTTTCTTTTGTTGACTTCTATATGGAATAATATGACAGACGGTTTATTGATTACTGTTATGATTCAAATTATTACAGCATACTATTATTCATAATTAGTTTTTTTTCTTTTTTTTACTTAAACAAACCGCCAGAATAACATTCGGCTGCATTTTTATTAAGAAGAGTAGCTTTTTTTATATATTTGCTTTACGTTATCAGACGTCGATATACAAGTACTCTTATATATAAAAGCGTATTATATTTCATCTACTTCTACTATTATTATTACACATTTACAGTTATACGTAAGGCAAACACTGTGGAAAAAATAGTCTGACATAACTGCCAATAATGCTTTAAACATACGTACGATACTCATTGATGAAACAATTATCGAATTAAACGAGATATTGAAAAGGTTCTCATCATGCCAAGACATAAATACTGGTTTCTTTTCTTTTTTTTTGTCTGCTAAATAGACATGTAAGTGACGTTTGTAGGACACACACATTAAACTTATATTACCGTTGATAAAAAGGGAGCGAATAATAAAGATATATGTATATATATATATATATCTCAAAGTGATATGAAACAAACTCGTAGTACCTACATTTGTCTATCTATCACAGCATACGCCTCTTTTTCGATAAACTAAATATTGAATTTTTATTTCAATGATCAAATATGTAGGATTGTCCACTGAAAATGCTGTATGTCTATATGTCAGTCAACCACATACGTCATTGCTATTCAAGATGAATCAGAAATATGTTTGTTATNCCCCCCCCCCCCCCCCCCCAATAATAGAAGCCTCCGGGGGCTTCTGAACTGATCATCGTTCAAAATTTTTTAACGGGACTTCTATTATGGGAGTGCTACTAATGCGACTTTCGTACAGAAGTTTCAAAAAAAATCAATGCCTTCCAACATAAGTGATAAAATTTTAAATCTCTGTTGTTCAAAATCTCAATTTAGGTGGAAACAACTTGAAACAGATTGTTTTGATTCTTTTAATTTTTTATTGTTTCTTCTGATTTTTAAGTTTATTTAATTTTTTTTAGTTCTTTTAAACTTTTAATTTATTATTGAGTTCTTTTGAGTTTTTCTAATTTTTAATCAATTGATTTAAAATGGGGAAATCATGGAAATAAGAAAAGGCTGATCTCAGCTGTTTGCTCCTAGTAAGCGGGTCATTATTTCAATGATCTTGACTATTTATTTGCGATAGGTTCAAATAATTTCACGAAAATCTGTGAAATTTTATATAGAGACAAGAACAAATTACTACTGTAGTAATAGAAGCCCAGGGTGCTTATAATCCATTTTCATATTGACCTTTCTCTGGGGGCTTCTATTATGGGGAAGGATTTAAACAGCATCTTGATTCGAAGAAAGTCATAGAAGAAGAATAACAGTCAGTATTTATATCTAACGAGTAATGTATGAGGAATGTAAAAACTATTTTATCAAGGTTCCAAGAAAAAATTCTAGAGAATTATTTTCACATGAAAAGTAACAAGTGTCTTCTAGATGTTTATACAGTAGATATTGATCGAACAAAAGCGATTTTCCCTAACTAAGCAACAATAACAATAAAGAGAAGTACTACTGAGTGATTGTAATTTTTATCGAAATTTACAAAAATTCCAACTGACAAATTGTTCGTCATTGAACAGTAATTATGAAATTTAATGACGTACATTAACAATGACAAACATTTTTTTATTCGACAATCGAAGAAGCGCATTCTTATCTCAATCGTTAAATTGAATTATCAAATTATCCTCTCTCGTTTTGCAGTGTTCACAATGAAAATGAAAAAGAAAAAGACAGTAATAGCAATTGTGTAGATCGTAGATCTTAAGCACTACTAACGATGTCTTGTTGACGTCGAAATTTTAGTTTCTTCTATTGTCTAATAAAAGAATGACTGCTGTTGTTAATTTACTGCCTATAATTTCATCACTTCTAACATGAATGTTCAATGAAATTCATTATGTCGTTCAGTGTGAATTCTTGATTAAGAAAAGCGTGTCATCATAAAAAAAAGGTCATTAGTAATCAACGAAAACAAGTAAATCGGCTTGATGTTTGATTCTTCTTTCAGGATATAGGTAAAAATGTCTATTAACTTTCATGAGTCTTACATGAAAATTATATAAAATGAAATCAATCGTGGCAGTTAACCTATTTCAATTTTATTAATCTACAACAGATATTTTAATTAAGTAAAACTTATAAATATTTTATTTCATCACACCTATAGAATTCAAATTAGGAGAAACATTCTTTTTCATCAGTGGAAAATGAAATGCGTTAATGTTAATGCCAGTTTTTATTTGAGGTCTCTAGTAAAATGAACGCGATCAAGCATAATATGAACGAGCAAAACATGAAGAAAAACTGTAAAAATACTCACATAGAATGGAAAACTGCAAAAATAACTTTTCTAAAAATGTCCTCAGATTCGGCGTGAATAGGAATCTTCACTTTCGCTTGCACTCTCTTTCATATCAATACACTTGGAAAAAAAAGAATAAAAATCACACGGCATCTAGTTTTCAATATGGTGCATAATATGTTCGCCGATGTATACGATCAATAGGAAATGAAGAAAAAAAACAAGAAAGAGAATCAACGGCAGGTAAAAAACCTGACTGCATGGAATACAATGACCTTTTTGTCTAGATTTGTACCACTCCACTGACTGTGAAAACAAAGCCGATTATTTTTGTTGCCAAAAGATTCATATTTATCGATATGGAATGTTTCTCGGCGAAAGATTTCTTGTTGAGAATAAGAAACATGCAAAAAATTTGAAGTTGCAATCAAATGTAGACGAGAAACAGCAGGAATTAAAAACAAAAGTAGAGGGTGCGAGAACTTACAAAATAAACAAGAGTAAATTGGTAATACGCGAGGACAGAAATACCCTCAGGCTTTGTCGTTCACTTAGAGAATTTTTTATTTCTTTTTTCAAGAGAAATCGTCCTTAAAAAAAAACCAATCGTAAAATAGAAAATTTTTCTAACACCATTTCTTTCTTCTCATTCCATCATTTTAAAACAAAGAAACTTTTAAGCACTTTTTCTATTATTTTTTCTTTCATTCTTCTGTTCTCTTTTTTCAAAGAATTTTACAACTGAAGCTATAAAATCTTGAATTAATGTTAGAAGTATCCAAAAGAACATCGACGATAATCCATATATAAATATATATATATATATATATATATATGAACTGATCGTTAAGATTTGATTCTTTTTTTGTCTTGCTTATGCACATTTGAAAGGTCATCATGAAGAACGATCAGACCTTGAATTTTAGTGCATTCAGAAATCCGATATTGGCTATATTATCTACATTTACTATCAAGAAAATAGCAATTAATTTTCGTAATAATCTACGCACTAGATTTGACTTACACAAGCTTTTTTTTATACAAAACGAGTATCGTACCGGCTTGATTTTTCGAGTAGAGTTTTATTGTTGCTGGTGATATTTGAGTACATCTCAGCCGTATGCATATATGTATTGAGACGTGATATGTGATTTATCTCAAAATATTTCTTTTGAAAAAATATTTCTCCTTGAGATTCTCAATATTCAATGCGTGCAGACAGTCTATGTTCTAATTCTCTTTTAATCACTAGAGCATTATCTCTAACTTACATATAGAAATTTACTCGCGTCAAATAGAATAGTAAAACATGTATTTGTATGAGAACTAATAATGTCACTAAAAAAATGTATCGTATGATACTTCGAAATGAATTCTGATGATTGTTGATTCAATATGTATGCGTGTAAGATATGAATTACTTTACTTGATTTTAATCTACAAAATATAAACTGGGAGTCTTATGAATTATGACGTATGATGTACTGTATAAACCGTTCTATTTTTATTTTAGACCTAAAGACGCTTCAAAGATAATATGGTAACATTTAGTAAGGTGATCCCCATAATGTATTACTGTTGCATATAGAACGCTAACAGAATGTTTACTAGTATGCAGTAGTCAAACGTCTATATTGATACTTTTTTCTCATGCACATCACTGATATACTTCTTACAAATATAGAAAATTCTTTTAAAAAAAAACTGCTCTAATGTTCTTCTTACCGACTAATATAATTTACTACTAGCTATTTGATTGTGTTTACTAAAAGGGATTGGAGAAAAGTTGAATAACATAAAATAAATCTGAAGTTGCAATTCAAAGAAGAATAGTTATTTCCTACTTGCCGTTAATTTATTCGAAGCTCTTGAAAATGAAATATTAAACAGAAATCATACAAAAATAAAATTACTCTTCACGCATTCACACTATTGTATTACCATATATTGACTAAATTTACTAAGAGAAATAATAGAATGAATACATAAAGCAAAAAACTTGATTTTATCATAATGAGATTGAATTCATTATAGAAAAAAACTTCACATTTCATATGCGGGCGATATTGTAAAGAACGCACTGCTGCAAAATATCTAGAAAAATGATCTCTCACGCAAATCAAAATTTTAATTATAAGATTTCAAACAGTATTTTTACTACTTTATTGTGTCTACCTCATTTTTTTCGTCCTCTTCTTTCTATCCTAACGATTTTTTTGTCTTCTTAACGATTTTGAAATAATATAAAAAGATCAGAGCCAATAAGAACATGGTCAAGTCTATATATAGCCGAAAGTAACAACAACTTACATGCGGCGAAGAGCATTGTATTTCAATGGTTTGTGTGATGAATGATAATAAAACTCAGTGATATTGTATTTATATATTTCTTTCTTTACACATATGTCATTGCTTTAGGGCGCGACATTGCAGGCCAGACAGCGAAAACTATGAATGAAATCATTCTCTTTCTTTTTCATGCACATCTAGTCAAATGTCCTATTCGTTCTCATATCGAGTTTAATACGTCGCCAGGCAATAACGCTAAGTCAAACTCATTGCAATAAAATTCATTAATCAGACTACAGATATCGAACGTACAATCACGAATTTTTTTTGAAAACGATTGAAAATTTTCAATCAGGAAGATTAATAAAAGAATATTGGCAGCGAAAGAAAAAAAACAAAATCATAGAAGGGGATTAGAATTTGCATATTTTATTAGTAGAAGTCAATCCTTTATTAGCTTGTTGTATTGAAAAAGGATACACTCTCTCATTAAGTAGCGATTTCAAATCCAATGTCACTAATGAAACAAAGCTCAGCTGATCGCATCTATAGTCATAACAAAATAATTTTGCTACTAATACTTTTCACTATGATACAACAGGCTATGTCAATAGCATGTCAACATCTGCAAGACGAATATAAAGCGAAATTTATATTAAAATCGCATGCTAATGCTTTAGCCGAAAATAAATCTATTTTTAATTGGTTTTACGAAAAATTGACTCAATTGAATGTACGATATCCTTGGAGTAAAACTTAAAAATGAAATCTATTGAAAATAATTTATTTTCATGTCTCATGTTTCCCATAGATCTTATTGGTCAGCAACTTGATGAAAATAATAATAAATTGTTTTTGATTCAATACACTTTTCAATTAGTAATCCTATTTAACTTATTGAATCCTATATAAATATTTTGTCATTCTGATTGATTTGATAGGTTTCAAACAATTTATGGATATTGCTTCTTATTATATTGTTCGTTGCTCTGTTAATTTTCCTCATGATATCAAGTATAAAAACATTTTGTAAATACAAAAGAAATCAACGTATGATAGAAAAAAGATTATTATGGAATCAGAACTTTCCACAGAAAAAATCTCATATTTATTCACATTCAATAGATACATTCCAGTCGATAATTAATAACAATAATTATTGTTCAAAAGAACAAAGATCTGCGCATATTTTATTCAAATGTATCTATTCAATATTTTTTATTTGCATTTTGTTAACAAGGTAAAATTCATCCTTTGATTTCTTACCGAACAAAAAAACACTATTTCATAGTTGTTTTCTCATGTGGATGATTATTCTTCTTCTTCAAGGAATAACAATTGAAAGAACAATTCATGATTATATTGAAAAAGCTTCATTAGAATTGAGTTCATTTATCGATCATACAACTTCTGTAATATCTTCGAAAGAAACTTTTTCCTTCGGTGATATTTTCAGTATTTAGAAAATCAATTGTTTTATCAATTCAATTCAAATAAATGATGATACATTGACAAATAATGGAACTCTTTCTGTACGATTAACATTGAAATTTTTTTGTTTCTTTCGGAAAATTGTTTTCAGATCAATTTTCAAGTGAAATTCGCATTAAGAGGTGTATCATTTTTAAGAAATGTAATTTAAAATTAAGTTGAGAATCTTTCAGAATTTCTATTTACTATTCTAATAGATTCTCCATGATCTATCAATACGTTTGGCAAACTTAGAAAAATTATTTCATTCTTGGTTTATGTAAGATTATTTCTAAAATAAATATTCTATTAATTATTATTCTAGCATTCGATTACTCGCAATTGCTTGTACTATTGTATGTCTGAGTCTATGTGCATTTGTTATCTATCTAATATTTAAAAAACTTCATTGTTCTCATCTGAAATCATTTAAATACGCAAACATTACTTTTATGTAGCCAAAAAAATTAGTAAATTTAAAGCTCTATCATGTTCGATTTTAGATTATCAATTATCTATTGGATTGGTTTTGTTCTCTGGTATTTTTAAAATGTAAATCTATTGACTCATTAGTTCTTTTTTATATAGGTTTACTAAATGTATTCTTTTACTTCCGCATGTAGCTGGTGCTTGTTCAGCTTGCAATGATTTAAAAGAACAACAAGTTTATAACTCAGTACAAAAGTTTTGTTTTAATCGAATTATCAATTTTTTCTTGTTCTATGATTTAGTTATTGTTTGCTAGCAAATGGTTTAATTCGACATTTCTTATAGCAATGAATAACCATTCTATTGATATTGATCAATTGATTGAGTAGAAATGTTTCTTTTTTTAAAGAGAAAATAAATTATGAAAATGTTCGTTTCTAGAAAATGTAAAGAAAATTCATCATTATGGTCGGTTAATTATTTTATTCGTTTGGGACTCTTAGATACTAATGTGGATCAAGTAAATGTTGTTTGATTGAACTAATTTCAGAACGAATATTAAGAATTATCTCTATTCTTTAGAATGTTAGTAGAGATAAAATGAATATGGAACATCTTGATGTCGATGAATATTATCCAGTAAGATAATTTGAATGCGAAGTTAAAGAAGAAATTTTACTTAATTGAGCCACTGAATCAAACTTACGTATTGCTTGCGAAAATACTTATAGACTGAGTCTTGAATGGCGACATTAACTTAAAGCTTAATCAATAGGCCCTTGATCAACATATATTTTTTGGTATAGAATTACCGACTAAATTCTCCTACATAAACTGATTAAGGAATCTCAAGAATTTCAGATCAAGTTTTGTATGCCTGCAAATGAAAAGTGTTGTGAAATTAGACAATTATGTTAGTTTCTATGAAACCTCCGTCAAAATATTGTCTATTTACTCCTAATTCTCTGATAGCTTTTTTCCGTTTGATGCTATTATCCACAAGTAATTTTTTTATTGAGTTACATACACGTTAATCACATAACTGCTTCGAACTACAAACGACATGGTTGATTCGGCTACAGATGCTTTGATCTCCTTTCACTCCACTTTTTTTTTGAATAATATCTATTTTAGAGTTACTCTAAATATGAACAACACTTTGTTCATTGCCAAATTCTTCATGAACTGCATCAGAATTTTGTACAATTATTCTGCCATGCTTTTGTTAAACACCTAGTTTGTTAAATAAATCCAACTTTGACCTTTTCTATATCGTTTAGCTATCTAATTTTTCTTCTTGCAATAGCTTAATTATTTAACAGCTTCAATTATTACAGCAATAAGCCATTGTCTTCTATATCTAATAACAATTCGTCTTCGTCGATGTATACAGTAAAAGCCTTCGAAACTATTAATAAGTTCATTTCTTTTGAAATAATTCTTTAGAAAACATAACTATCAACATAAGCATTTCAATTTCTCATTTCAATCTTCACCAATATTTACTAGACATCATTCTATAATATTACCTTGGAATCAAAATAAACAAGATGATATTGAAACAACGGAATACGAAAATCAAGTTCAATAAATTCATACAAGATGTTATTAATCGCTCTTGTGTCTAGAAATTCTTTACTTGTCTGTTTATCATTTGATTTGTTCATGATGTTGTTTTGTTTTGAATTAGTAAAATATCTTCGAATTCGTTTCATTTTCTCTCTGTTCTTTTCGTCATCGTTTCTAAAAACTCAATGAGAGAAAACAAAGCTATGCATCAGATTAATTTATTTAATAACATCAAATTAAGAGAAAATCAAGTATGTAATTAGAATTAGAATTGATCATTTTTTACGCGAATATTTATCTAGAATAGTAACAATGAAGATTATAATAACAGATTGAATAAAAAATCAATGTATTCAAGAAAAACAATCATTCTAATAGTTATTGCTGTTATTGCTGGATTGGGACTAGTAGCGGCTGTAATATTTATTTCAATTGGTGAGTATCTTCAAATTAAGATTTATTTATTGCATTGTTTTAATTCAGAATTCCATCAAATTCATCGTTTGTCTCGTGAAACATCGGGTGAAAAATTAGATACTTCATATATATTTTTTCTATCCTAATCTAAATCATCTATGTAGTTTTCTTGTATCAATAGGAAATTTAATTCAACTTGTGTTGTAATCTGAATTTGATAAGTTCGTTTCTTTTTTTTTGTAGCATTAGCAGTTGGAACATCCAACTCAATGAATACGACCATAATCACTACAATCTTACCCTCAACTGAAAATAATGATACACATCATATAAATAGTATGAAATTGTCAACTACGATGCCTACAATTACAAAGACTACAGTTATAACGAGAACATCTGTTGCTACAAAAAATTCATCTGTTACTACAACATAATTTTTTTTTCATAATAACAATATGTTTTTAATTCATCTAGCAAACATTTTCTTTTGCCTGTAGAAAAAGAAATCCAACAATGTCATTAGCTGAACTAATCTAATTAGAACATTAAAATATAGATTTATTCGCATAGAATGAAATAATAATAACAACGTACAAGTATCTAGATCTTCAGCGTACGGTCGTCTATTTCACTGCCATTGCATTCACAGCAGTGTAAAAGAAACAAAAATTTATTTTCTATTATTTACATTGTTTGATTGGTTCATAGTTGTAAACGCAAATTTTTAAGAGTGGAAATATTGGAGCACACTTAAAAGTGACAAGAGCTAACGGCTCTATCAATTACACGAAGAAGGAGAACAACAACGACTGATAACACTAACTGATCTAATCTATATCATAGAGTGCTAATAATCGTTTCATAATTGTACTACATAACACAAAATACATCAGTGAAATCAATCTTATATTTGTTTTTTCTGCTTGTAAAAAATCATAACTGCGGCATATCCCATGTCGTATAGAACGGTCCGTAAACGACTAACAATGGCAACCGTTACGATGGCCAGTAACGACGCACTGGAAAACGATATGATAAGGCGAAAAACGGTGGCCTTTTAGGTGGTGGTTTCCGTATTGCCGGAAACGACTACCTCATAAGACGAACGTTTTTTGCCGTTTTACATATCTTATATTTTTAGATATAAATATGGGTAAAATACAAACTTAGACACCGTCGTTCAACCTATTATACTCATTTTATTTTATTTCTTGTATTTGTATTTGTATTTATCTTATTGTAATCTATTGGAGTTTATTGTATCTACTTAGTTGTATTTTTATTATATTATATGCGTTCGTCACCACGTGGTTCTTTTTTTCTCTTTTAATCTTCTTCCTTTTTTTTTGTTTTTATGCTGTCATGATCAAAACAAAAATATACGCTGATATATGCGTAAAAAAACTAATCACCATTGAATCTCAAAGTTTCTTTTTTTCTGATGAGTAAAAGAAACCTTGATTGTTTGATTTCATATCAGTGATGGGACCGGTTTCAAATGTTCGGAACCGATTTATTTTATATATATGTTCTTATATATTTGTTAACTTGTACACTAAAAGTGAATGAACAAAGTATATCTATATCGGCTGATGGAATATAAATGAATAAACTAATTGCAAGGTAAAGTAATTCATCAATCATATTGTTTATTTTATTCAAAAATATTGTGAAGCTGTCGACCACGTTCAAAAGGTCATTATCAACACTACATTTAGACGAAAGAAAATTACCTATAATATATAGAACAATTTTTCTTTTTCTTTCTCTTCCGCACATTGTATTACGAAGGGGAGAACTTCGTTTCCTCTTCGATGTTCATAACAGAACGAAAAAAATACAAATACAATTGTTGTATGTATATGTGGAATTCACTTTCATGTAAAATTAGTGCTGATAATGACTTTTTGAACAAGATCGAAAACTCGACAATATTTTTGAATAAAATAATCAAAATGATTGATGAGTTAGTTTACCTTGAAGACAGTATAGCACATTTTTATGATTTAACCAACTGCTTCATAAATCTTGAGCCATGAGTACTATTTTTGTTCATGACTCAGTATATACGTTTACAGACAACATTTTAGTAGGAAGCATTCATGTATATAAACAAATATTAATTGATTACCAATTTGTACTAGTTTTTAATTCACTAATTAAACAATGGTATGTTTTGAACTTAAAAATAATCTTAACATATAACAAGAAAGTTAGAAAAAAAGTATCTAAATTGTGGGTATTACTTCTCAAACTGTAAAAAAACGATATCAAATTTAACATTTTGGCAAAACCGTTATATTTTGAAGGACAACTTTTCCCTTTTTCAATAGATGCGTTTCCCATCATTATTAGGTTACTATTTTCAAGTGCTTCGTCAATCCGAAATGATGAACTAGAAAAGTACAGAGCAAAGGCTGGAAAGCGTAACATATATCAATTATTTCTCAAAGCCTAGTTTATATGAAATTTCCACACAGCGTCCTTCAAAGAATAATAACCTATTAGTTGAAACAAATTCTAGTCTTTACACTGAACGACGAACAAAAATGTAGCGACTCGTCCTTGATTAACAAAAGATGGGCATCCACTAAAATTGCACTGCAGCCATTTCTGATTGAAAAATATTTACGCTTTTAAAACTATTTGCAGCTCAGCTTTCTAAGCCACTCTTAGAACTATCGAAAGTGTTATAATCACGTCTTCAATAAATTGTTATAAGTGAATATCTTTAAAAAACAGCAGAAATCGACAAATTTGTTTTTATCCTTTAATCGGTTCGGTTCGGTTCGAAAAAAACACGAACCGGTCCCATCACTGCTATGAGCAATGAATGCATCACGTCATGGTTATAGTTATATTTCGTGCAATGAATCCGCTGACGTGTTGTATTTCTTGTTTTCATAGCGATGAATAAATTATAAAAGTAAACTTATTTGAATTGAAATAGATTCTATCATGTTTATTAAAATTTTTCTTCAAAAAGCACGTTTGTCCCGATGAAGCTAGTGATATTCGATTTCATTTCACGTCAATGGATGTTTTCCAAGTCGTAGAAAACCCAGGTGAGTGAAAAACGCTGATAAAAAAATATCTCTGACAATTTAGTTTGATATTACTTTGTATATTGATCTCTACTGAAAGAGAACATGCGCGATAAGATTTTTAAAAATGGTGAATTTATAAAGTTAGTCATATTCTTGGAACAAAAAGTGTCCTTCCCAGCTAGTAAGTAGAAGGGTTCTACTAGGATACTCGATAATATCTCTGGATTATGGAGATATATTTTACTCTTTTACAATTTATTTATACAAGCTGTTTCAAGTTGATAGCTCTCTTGTAGGTTACTCGTACAAAATTATCAAAAAATGTTTTTATTTGAAAGAGAACTGCAAGTAACTGGAAGGCATTAGTCGCAACACTCCTTGTAACTATCTTCATTGTATAAAACAGTCCCAACTAGTGCCGAAATTCTCTACAAGAGATCTATTGAAGATGAGGAGTCTATGACATAAATGCTGTTCTTCAATAGTACCCGATTGAATAGGTTTTGAAAATTTTGATGAAGGTATCAGATGGTATTATCAAATCGTTTACTTACGAGTAGAATTTTGTGAAAAATTTCAGATATTCAGTCTCGTGTTTATTTAAAGAAGTGTATCTGTACATATAGATAGTTTTTATATCAATGAAGTATCATTGAATATTAGAGCATGCCCCGAAACAGATCAGTTCAAAGTTTACAAGAACGCATCAGTTGGAAAATTCATTTTTTCGAACAAAATCCTGTACTAAGGGATGATATGACTCAGAAATAAGCTACTTCCTGCTTATTCCACGGAGTCCAGTTAGACAGTCCTCAGATGTACACAAAAAGAAATGCGATCTGTTTTTCTCGAGGATTTTTCATGTTAACAAATTCTCATGTCAATTGGCATTCATATGTGACAACACATAGAGGAAGCAAATGTGTATTAATTTGTCACATTTTATTTATCAAAACACGAACGGATACTCTAGACAAATCAAACAGCATTAGAGCATGCTTCTTATGAATTTCAGATCATACTATTTCATAG
>CAJNYU010003706.1:0-12109 GCA_905331475.1 Rotaria socialis
CATTTGAATAGTATCACAAGATAAATACTTTTCTTAAAATTATAACTGGTAAACTGAATGAAATGATCAGATCGACTCGTTATTTATTAATGGATCAAGAATTAAATACACTACTTGTTTAGTTATTGAATACGTGTAGATTTTTGTAAACAACGAATTGACATAGAAAAAGTAATAAAATCAAATAAACTTATCAGATCAAGCAGTATATACGCTAATACATTATTATAATGATGAAGAAAAATAACAGTATATATATATATAGAAACGACAATGTCTTTGTTGATAAAAACATCACCCTTCTCAGAACGATGAAATAAAGAAAAAATTTTTAAACAACAACGCGTAACATAGGAAAACAATATGTACGTATGATAATAAAAATTTCTTGATTTCCTTGAAAACGTGCCCAGCAGTAAACAGTGAAAAGTTCGAAATTTTCGATTTTTTCGAAATTGGGTGTGGTTGTGGGTGTGACTAGCTACCATAATCTATAGATTTCATTGGAACAACCCAAATCATCAGATGGCAAATAATTTTAATGATTTAAAAAGAAAAATCAAAAAATTAATTCAAATTCTGACATATAAATAAATAAATAGATATATGTTGAAGAATTCATATCATAGTAGTGTGACTAGCTACCATAATCTATGGATTTCATCCTTGCAAAAGGAATCATCAGATGGTAAATAAATTTAATGATTTAAGATAAAAAAATCAAAAATCAAAAGATTAATTTATAAACTATCATATACAAGAAAAAATCTTAAATATATAATGATAAAAACGTTTCATAGTAGTGTGACTGGCTACCATGATCTATAGATTTCATTGGAACTATCGTATTTGTTTTCTGATAATTCAAATCTGTATACTGAAAACTAGAAAATAAGTGATAGAATTTCATCTGAGATGCTGTAAGTACGCTTTCTTAATTCAATCAATTTTCTCTATATATTTTATAATCACCAGCTGTTTTCAATGTACAATTTTTCTTTAAGAATAAATTTAAATTCGGAAGTTTGTGAAAACCAAACATTCTATAAAGGCTTGAATGCCAAATAGTAAATCATAAAATTTTTAAACATTTGAATCATGTTCAAAGTTCATGTCGGCATTTCTAGAATTCAAAAAAAATTCACGGTATCTGGTTTTGGAATAAGTGGAAAGGTTTATCTATATATCTATAACTGTTGTGTAAATGAATATAACAAATAATCACTGTTTCATTTGTGTTTTTTTTTGAAAATTCGTTATGATGCGATCATGGTTTGTTTAGAGTATAAAAGAGCGGTCAATGTTTTAAGCCGAATAAATTTCAAGCTGTGCTGCATGCTAACCATTGATCTGATATATTTTTTTAATCTATTTGTTTCAATTTCGTGCTGATTATTGGTTAGATACTTTTCATATTGATAGTTCAAAAATATTTAAAATAACTGTCGTTAGGAATGATAATATTAGTTTCAAGTATGAGTAAGAGATATAGTTTTAAAATGAAGTCCGAAGTGTTTCATTCTATGTTCATGAATTCATGGCGAGTATAAGAATATTATGACTGTATCGGTTTTTAATGACATTTCATGTAAGATTTGTTTTTTGTGATATATCATATAAGAATGAGATGAATAACAACGATAATTTTTTTGAATTGTTAAGTTATTTTGATTTTATGAATTGAAATATCTAACTGTACTGTTGTATGAAAGCAAATTTTTGGACATATTGTAATAGCTGAAACTGGTTCAATGGAAAGTCCAGGTTACATCCGAACAATAATAGAAGTGTTGAATTAGAAACAAAAACTTTCATATTGGTTAGCAAATTATTTTTAGACACTGTTAATTACATGACCATTTTTTTAATGTTGGATGTTACGTAATGTTGAGCTTAACGATTACTTCTTTGGTTGTACTGGCTGAAATATTATTACTGTCATCATAAATGTTATCACTATGTCTATGACAAATGTAGCTCACGAACTGTTTTCAAATGAACCGAGAAACTGTTCGAAAAGCTCTGTTCAGTTCGACATAGCTGTCTGAACAGTTTTCTTGAGCTAGACTGTTCCCGAACTATCATGGTCCTAGTAATCACTGACAGCAGCAGAATGATCTTATTACAAAACTGTGTTATGTCGAACTGAAAATTGTAAGATATGGACTAACAGATTAAAGCATACTTATTATTGTCTATATTTTTCTCAAAATAGGATTATGATTGCCAGACTTGTTCGTTTTGTTCCATGAAGATATAAGAATGAGACGTTCAGTCTTTGAATGAAGAAACTCATAGAAAAACTTTTTCAGGATTTCTGTACGAGTACACTATACAGCATGCACAGGTAACGTTGCATTTGACTCAATGGAAGATACATGTACGATTTTCGTATAAGTCCTGTACAAATTGTGATAATTTTTGAAAGTTCCTAATCCGAGACTAGGGTTTCTTGCAGTATAGACTGTTAACCAAAATGAAATACAAAATGTATAGTTCAATAGTACAGGATTTTCTTGTAACTAGTGCTGAATGCCGACATGGTGTACTATGAAAAGCACGTATTTAAAGTGAGATATTCTTAGCTTTTACTTTAGGTTAGAATTAAATAGTTTCTTTGTGTATTGTGCTGTCAGCGTTAACGAGCAATAGCAAGTTCATAACGAGAAAAACAACTGAGAAGGAGAGATGTATTTCTTTTTCTTCCTTGCTTTTTTTACGATGTCGTCTTCGTGAGCGTATTTTGTTTCTTATTTATCTAAGATGCCGAGCAATTTTCTAGCATCCGGGTCGATTGGAGAAACTATTGTAAAATTTCTTCGACTAGTTTCAGTCGTTCTTTATTAGTGGAGGCAAAAAACAAGAAAAAGCAAAAGCAAAAGCGATGACAACAGAAAAGAAATAAAAAAACTTTTGCAATATTTTACTTTCGAGTTTTTTTTCTTATTTATTGACATTGAGTAAAATGAGTTTAAGAGTAGCTATATATTTGCTTTCAAACGGTTGCGTTCTGTCATTCGTGCATTTTTTCCCAGTAGAAGGTATTGAATGAGTTTGTAGTAATGACGCATCGTACATTATTAGTTAGAGATGTCGAAATCATTCATTTTCAGTAGAGTATTGCATTGTAGCAGTTGCATGAAGTTCAGACGACTACCCCATACGAATAATTCTACAGATAACTCAGATAAGAACATTGAATTTTTTTTGCTTTTTTGAACTATCCTGAACCAAGTTGAACGAATCTGATTGTTCTAAAGGTTCACAGGTGTGGGTGTGGGTGTGGTGTGAGGGTGTGACTAGCCACCATAATCTATAGATTTCATTGGAACAACCCAAATCATCAGATGGCAAATAATTTTAATGATTTAAAAAGAAAAATCAAAAAATTTATTTATAAACTATCATATATAAGAATAAATCTTGAATATATGATGATAAATTCAATTCATAGTAGTGTGACTAGCTACCATAATCTATAGATTTCATCCTTGCAAAAGGAATCATCAGATGGTAAATAAATTTAATGATTTTAAAAGAAAAATCAATTCAAGTTTTTAAGAAAATCAAGATCGACACGACGCGTTTCGTCCTTTCTTAAGGGACTCATCAGGTATCTTTGATAGCCTATAAATATTACATAAAGAAATAACTCATCCAAATTTCAAAGAAAATTGAAGAAGTTAAAACTTAAACGTAATAAAATAAAAACAAAATTATTATAAATTTAAGTTTTTAAGAAAATCAAGATCGACACGACGCGTTTCGTCCTTTCTTAAGGGACTCATCAGGTATCTTTGGTAGCCTATTATAATTACATAAAGTAGAAACTCATTCAAATAAAATTCGAAGAAGTTAAAACTTAAACGTAATAACTAAGAACAAAAATTCAAATCTATTCGAGAATATTATTCTGTTCTTATTTCCAAAGGAAAAAAGAATGATAATATAAATACCTATTCCATTTAAAATGAAATAAGGGTGTGTAGAAGAAGCTACCACGACGGGTTTCGGCTTTGCTTAGAAGTCTCATCAGTTTATTTATACTCTTCAATACTCATCCTAAATGGTCACAAAGAGCATAGATCGACTATCATAATCTATACAGAATCTAGAAACAGTCATATAAGAAGCTGTTTCCCAAACGACAGGTATCTTTTAATCAGTGGTGAGTCAAGCTAGCTAATATTCACATTTCGACTTTGCTTAAGAGATTTTTGAGAATCTTGTTTAGAGTCCTGTGGGAACGACGTTTATTGTTGTCGTTTCCCGTATCCTTTCCCTGCTGAAAAAATAACTCTTCCGGTTCCCGCATTCCCGTTCCCGAAAAATTATTTTGTTCTTGTTCCGGTGTTCTTGTTCCCGTAGTGCTTTGATACTTTCTATTACCAGTTCACTTTGTGAGAGTAAAACGAACAATTTTTATGTCGCACACTAGTTTATCGGGTCATCACATGTTTCACAATATGTTCTTCGTTAAACGTAGAAGAAATTTTGGCTTTGGAGGCTCCTTGGCTTGACCATAAAACTGAGGCTTCTCATTTTCAATAAACATATTTTTTTCGATGAATCTAGTCGATATAATATTACGCGAATACCAATTTTTAAAGTTGCTCCCATCCCCGTGTTCCCATCCCCGAAGTCGCCACTGGAATTTCGGAAAAAGTCGTTCCCGCAGGGCTCTAATCTTGTTATTGAATAAATATTATATGAAATTAGAACTCATTCAAATAAATTTTAAGTACTTAAAGTATTATAAAATATAAAACAGTATAGAAAAGTGAATGGTATATGAGTCTGAAATTATCAGATGGCGCGTTTCGAACCTTGCGTAAGGGATCATTTCCAGGTTTTTTTTTTAATCTAAAATGTTACTAGATAAGTATAGGACGCTTATATATTTGCAAAATAATTCTTGTCTATGACAATAGGGAGCTAGTATCGGTAAAAAAGACGAATAATCAGCAAAATCAAACTCAATGCAATATTCAAAATTTGTTAATTTCAAAATGAAAACGTTTTGGGTTACGTTTCGTGTTAGCAGAAGTCTACGAATGAAATCTTTGAGTGAGATGGAAAGAGACCGTATTTTTCTTAAGTTACCGTTAAAATAACAAAAGATTGTTGTAGTTGAAGATGAACTTGTTTCATTCGAATCTTTTCCTCTTTATATATTCGATGATATATAACACAACAAGAGAATGATAAAGAAAGAAAAATAAACCAAAAGGAAATACAAGAGACAGACGGGAGATATTCAGACGAAGAAGACAATTCACATGTATATTTCTATATATACACAAAAATATTGTTTCCGATGAACGAAGCCTGTACTAATATACAAGAAGAAATGAAATAAAATAAAGAAAGGATAAAAAACAAGATATTTTCGAAAATTGCTCTCTAACTATAACAACACGAGTTGTGCTCTTTTGTAGGTCTTTTTGATACGGTTTAAAGGATAATAATAAGAAAGTGTCCCGCCTAGTTGGAGTCCTCAAGTAAACTCACAAGTCGAAGGACAGTTGACTGTTTGGCTCCCTCAAGAACGCGGGTTGCTAGTTCTTTGACTTTCTCAACTTCACAACGATGAATTATTTTCATTTTGTCTCCTTTTTCACTTGCTCCTGCCATCAGATTAAGGGTGAGGAGGCATTTCCATTGCTCGTAAGTGAACAAATCTCTACACGTAGCCAATTTTTCCACATGTTGAACAAGCACCTGCTGCTCTTTGCTCAGCGGTCGTTGTTCAAAATCACGCTCGAGAAGAGCACGAACATCATCATGCCAATCATTAATAGTAAGCGCTCCTTCGTATTTTTTTTGCAAGCGAGGAAGCAGCACTACATAACCGAAGACATCAAACAGAATAGAGGCTCGCCTAACACAATCGCTTTGTTCACGTCGCTGTTGTCGAACAGATGCCTCCTTTTGAAGCTGTTTGAGAGTGTTAGCTAGGTTAGCTGTAGCATAAGGATCTTCATTGTGTACAGTTGTTCGAATGTAAGGCCGAACACATGGTGTGGTAAGACGGCAACGTTTGGTAGGTGGGCTGTAGGTGGGATGAGATGATCGCTTTCCACAAAAACTGGCTGGCATGGTGAATATAGTAATCACTAAGTATTTATCTGAAAGTTTAAAAAAAACATCATGATTCATTTAAACCAGCTTCTGATATCCTGAAGGCAACTAAACTAAAAGATACTAGCATAAAAATTCTTATCGTAAAAGATTGGCAAGGTCATATTGACCAGGTACAGCAAATAAACGAGGAGGCATCGTTTGAAGAACATCAGCTAGCACTTGAACGGCTTGTATATAATTTGTGGTATATGCCGTTTGATGTCTCTGAAAATACTGAACACTATCATTCAGCGATTCAATATCGTCTTTAGTTATTGGTCCATGAACAGCATCACTGCGCCGTCTGCGTATGTATATAAGTGTATCCCAAACACCGCTTATATGTGGATTTTGGTTTATAATTTGATTGATGTCATCTTGCAGCCACTGTTCATCATTATTTCCATACGCATATGCACAACAGTGTGCCCATCCTCTGAAGTTTTGAATAGAATCATTTTGAGGGTACATTTCCTTGAGCCTAGGAACGATAATGTTTGTTCCATAGAATTCGACGCATTTGGTGACTAAAGGAAGAACACAATCTTCTCTCATTTCGTCGATTTCTTCATCTTTGAGAAGTATAATCTCTGATAACTGTCTGGTCGCCATGCATGGATCGTCTTGTGTATTTTGAAGGCGTATCAGAAGATCGTTGTGTCGTAGTTTATTGACGGCCTGAACCCTTCTATACATTTCATACATTCCTTCTATTTGATCTTTACGCACCGTCATCGTCTCAATACAAACACATCGTCTTAATGTGATATTATTGGGTTGTTGATGATTTGCCATAACTGGTTTCGTCCACCGATTCAATCGAACAAAATTTTAATCCCAATATAATTTTGATTATGTTCGAAACTAATCGACTGCTACAAAAAGAAAACAAAAAACAAATATCAGTATATTTAGGCGTTGACACTGTCTTCTTAATGAAACAGTGGCCAAAAAGAAAACTATTTTCTCCACGTATTTCTCTCTTGAATCTCTCTTCAATAGAAACGACCATTAATACCTTCTCAAGACGTTGAGTATAATGACAGGTTTGTAACCTTCATACATATGTTCTTATTGTCATTGACTGATACGGAATCGACTTAAAAAAAATTGTAGAACATTTGCTTCTCTGGAAAACTCATTATGTAAAAACATTTCTCCAATCTACTAGTATATTGGAAAATCAATATGATTGGAAAAATGGTCAAGAAGATATGACCATTTTTCGGAAAAGAACAAACTTTTTCGATAACAGAATCCAAAGTCTGAGCAAGCTTGAAGATTATTTTCATTCAATGTCCCGCGTTCTTCGACATGAGATGTAACTTGAAAGAAAAAGACACAAAATAGTAGGCACATAAATACAAAACTCGACTCTACGCTTGTTTTAGTTTGGCAAAAGTTCTCTTATACCAATGTAAATATAAGTCTATTGAGTGACATCGAACACAAGTAAAAATATTTTTGGTAAGCACGGCTTGTATAAGGACTCGATTAATATAAAAAGAAGTGTATGTGCAGATTTCTCCTAAAATTAATTTTCTTGATACATTCATAAGACCTATTTTAAAACACGGATCAATTCTATTAACGCAGTAACTAGTATGACACGAGTATATCAATAAATATCAATCTGTTACATACCTACTTCTCCATTTTTATACATTTACACTCAAAGCAATTAATGGCAACAATTGTAAAATATTCACTGTTATAAACTTTTCTCGCATTTTATTTAGTCCTCGTAATCTAATTATTTTTTCAGTCATTCTTCCTTCAGATCGTTGCTATGGTATTTATTATAGCATAAATCGCACAAAACATTGTGGAAAAAGTGCTTTTAAAATCTGTATGAAATTTAAAAAGAAAAGAGAAAAACAACATACCTGAAGTGAGCCGCCTACCAACAAAATTATATTTGCATACTGAGTTTGTCATTACTTTTATTTTCTATTCTAACATTTTTATTCTTTTCTAACATTTTTTTTCTATTCTAACATTTTTATTCTTTTCTAACATTTTTTTTCTATTCTAACATTTTTATTCTTTTCTAACATTTTTTTTCTATTCTAACATTTTTTTATTCTTTTCTAACATTTTTTTTCTATTCTAACATTTTTATTCTTTTCTAACATTTTTTTTCTATTCTAACATTTTTATTCTTTTCTAACATTTTTTTTCTATTCTAACATTTTTATTCTTTTCTAACATTTTTTTTCTTTTTCTTTGTGCGTTGTAACCATTTTTTGTGCGTTGTTATCATTTTTTATGTGGGTTGATGTATTAATGACGACATCTTACTCAATCTTTTTAAAGCCGATGAAAGAACATCGCAAAAAGGGTGACTCAAAAACAAAACAAAAAATCGTAAATATATAGTTGAAATTAAAGTTTTCAAAAAACCGAGATCGACACGACGCGTTTCGTCCTTTCTGAAGGGACTCATCAGGTATCTTTGGTAGCCTAATATAATTACATAAAGTAGAAACTAATTCAAATAAAATTCGAAGAAGTTAAAACTTAAACGTAATAACTAAGAACAAAAATTTCAAAATTGAAAGAAATAAAGTTTTAAGAAAATTCAAATGAAGTCGAGATAATTTACACTATTCTACTAGAAAGTGGATTTAGAAACGTTCATTATTCAAAATGTTTTAGATTAAAACACTTGTATTGCAAATTTTCACGTTACAAGAATTAGTGTTAGGTTTATCTACAATCGTTTAGTGTATAAATCGAAAACTATCAAAATCAATGTAGAATATAAAGTCATAGAAAAAAAGATATAGAAACACATGATTTCAATAAGAACTGAATATTTAAATATTTTCACCATGAATTAAATGGCATTGATCATTCTTAGGAGTTGATCTTTCATAACCTCTAGACGTTAACTTAATTTCAAGATTTGTTAATGGCTTATATTCAACTTTTTCAAATAGAATAGCATCGGAGCTTTCTGTCGAAAACGACTTTTTCTTTCACCAATATATAAATGAGTACACAAAAGTAACTTTGTCTATTAAATAGTTCGAAGTACAATAATACTTGTTTACAGAATATTATTTTACTTCAATATCACCATTATCACTATTAATATCGAATCATGAATTAATAGGTATAGTAAATATAACAAATTCTTTTAGATATGCGATTTAATAATTCATTTCTTATTATATTAAAAATCATATACAAACAAAACAAATCCACAGTAGAGATCATAAATCTTAAACATAGGTGAGAATAGTAATCAAAATACTTCGAATGTACTAAATATATAGTCAATCGAAAGCTTCTTAATTTAAATGAATACCAATTTGATGGGCTATCTTCAATAAAAGATTAAGATTCGCTTCCACTTGATCTAGATTTAATACCTTAACGTCTGTATACTATATTCTTCTATGAATCGATCCATTTTACTCAATGAATTATTCCGGTAATTCTTCAAGAGTAAAAGTGCATGTTCTCAATCAAACAAGAAAAATTATCGAACATTTGTTTTATGATCAATAACCTCAGTCTTAACTAATACATGTCCCCAAAATTCAATATCTTTCAAAATAAGACCAGTAAAATATACATCTAGTATCAGTTTCTGGTATAAGAGAATCAACGTTCATCCATTCTGACCAATTGTACAAGCAAGAAAAAGAAATATTTAATTGAAGTATACTATCACACCCTCATATAAGTTCCCTTCACTACAAAGAAAGAGATTTCTGATATCTATGTATCTTTCAATATATCAATATTGAAAATCAAATAATTTGACGGTATCCATTAATAAACAACAATACACGATAACGCTATAGCGGAATTTCTATTACGTGTTTCAATAAAAACAAATCTGAAATATAAACTCAATCTAAAAATCACCTTACATCGAACAGAATCGTGATCAGTATTAGATGTAAAATCAAACAAAACAATGCTGCAACGAGAAATCAGAATCTTTGAGAAAATCAATTCAAAAAATTTAACAACCGTTCAATCAGATACAAACCACTTATACAACCGGATCCTATATAATAACCTGAGATGCTACTCATAGCTAAAGAATTAAAAAGAAAAAGTAACTTTCACTACATGAAACATCAACTAAAAATACTGTATTGCTCCTTGGACGCCAAGTCATTCAAAACAGAAACTGGAAAAAAACAAGAACCAGTTCCAATACATCAATGAGAACCACACACAACTCAATCTGATAGAATATCCTCGCATTTGAAACTGAATAAAACATTAACTCTCAGTATTGAAAGAAAATCAAAGCAAAATAAACCGAAAAACCAGATGGCTATACAACATATGGTCACGTGTACAAAAACAAGACATAACCGACGCTCATCAAACTAATATAAAACCAATCTAAACATGACAAATGCGACAAAACACCCTCCAGAAACAATGAGAAAAAAAATTTTCTTCTAACACGTGACAACTCAAACAAGCGTCCGAAAAAATTGAAAAGAAAAACCACTCCACTGGCTAACAGAAGACATCTATCAAAAACTTTCCGCTTGCTAAACCTCCTAGTTTTTCATCCTCTATCGAATGAAACCAAAACGAGCATCCCAGCTATTAAAATGGCGAAAGGTCATCGAGTACTTTCAAAAAAAAAGAAGTCCCGGTTGAATATTCGATAGAAGAAAATTTCTCTTTGTTGTAAGATGTTAAATTCTGCTTGAATAATTGTTCCTTCTTTAGATTATAGGTTTGAAAACTTCGAAATTTTGGTCTATTTTTATCATCTATGGGTGAAATCTCACTAGGTCTGGGTGTAATCTCACTAGATGTGGATGTAATTTAATTTTTGAGCACTTGTTTTTCTTCAAAAATAAACAAAACCCGTTCTATCTAAAAGAAGAAAATCTTGAAAAATTCTATGAATTCTGATCTATGTATCTATTTACCTATTAATCTTTCAATCTCTCAAACAAATTAACAAATTCACAATAGGCACATCTCATAGTGTGGGTGCTTGTGAAGGGAGTTAAATTCGTCAATCTAGATAGAAGTCTGATGAGTATATTATAGAAAACTATATTCTTGGGTGTAATATGACTAGTTGTGGGTGTAGTTGAAGGGTGAAAAGGCTATTCTGTGCATAAAAATCTGAAAAAAAAAAATTATTCTAACTGGTTGGCTCGGGACGGCCTTCGGCCGCCCTCGCTTCCCGTTCTTATTTTTAATCTATTTGATTGCAAATCTTGAAAATTTAGCAAAAAAAATTGATTTTTTCTTGAAAAAACCCTCCGGTGTACCTAGAAATCCTAGTTTTCCTCTATGAAGACGCTGTTCTAGAAAGAAATAATTGCTAGATAAAATGTTGCGCAGTCTGTCGCTAGTCGATAGAAACAAGAATGACCTTGATTGGATGTACTATAGTTGAATTGTCATCAATTTACGTTTTTCTATGATTTTGCATGAAAAACAGCGGTGGACCTGAAAATCAGGAATTATCTCCATGAAGATAAGATCTGAGAGGAAATTACTTGCTAGATGAAATGTACCTCAGAGAGTCGCTAGTCGATTGAGATGTTGTTGACTTCGATAGCTTACAAAATGGTTGAGTTATTGAATTTCTTGTAAAAGACCCGATAGGTACACCGGTACATGTGTGTTTTGCCTAGAGCAATGTTATATAAGCAAAAAAAAATGTCAACTTATGGAATTCGATGTTTTGATTTGTAAAATAATATAGAATCGATTGCAAAATGAGCAAATAGAGTGAGGACTGTTGCAAAAACTATGCTAAAATAAAATTCTATCAAAAATTCCTCAAAATAACACAATATGCATATCTCATAGTGTGGGTGCCGAGGAAGGGAGTTAAACTCGTTTAAGAAACATCAACTCAATAAGTCCCGGTTGAATATTCGATAGAAGAAAATTTCTCTTTGTTGTAAGATGTTAAATTCTGCTTGAATAATTGTTCCTTCTTTAGATTATAGGTTTGAAAACTTCGAAATTTTGGTCTATT